>PVIY010000256.1:9512-59087 GCA_004026745.1 Myrmecophaga tridactyla | reverse complement strand
CTCACCTCCAGAGTGCTAGTTGAGTAGTCTGAACTCAGTCTTATTTGATTTCCCTTCTATGTAGTAGATTGCTTTTCTCTTGCCACTTTCAGGATTTTCTGCTTCTCTTCAACATTTGACAGACTGATTAGTATGTGTCTTGGGGAAGGCCTATTTGGATTTATTCTGTTTGGAGTTCTTTGGTTTCTTTGACTTGTATATTTATGTCCTTTATGAGGGTTGAAATGTTTTCCCCCATTATATCCTTAACTACTCTTCCTAGCCCTGTACTGTCCTCTCTTCTCCTTCTGGGACACCAATGATTCTTATATTTGTGCACTTTGTTTTGTCTACCATTTCTCTGAGTTCCCATTGAATTTTTTCCATCCTTTTGTCATTTGTTGTTTTGAGTTTTCAAAGTTAATGTGTGCCTCTAGTATGTTTTCTATTTGGTCAACAGAGTCTTTAATCTCTGTGATTTCTGCTATTTTTCTATCTATTCTTTCAAATTCCTCTTTGTGCTCTTCTACTGTCTTCTTGATCTTCTTTATGTCATTACTATCCTGCTTATTTTATTAAGTAGAGTTGTATGAACATCTTTGATTAGTTGATACAACATCTGTTTCTCCTCTGGTGTTTTAATTTGGTCATTAGGCAGGGTTATATCTGTCTGCATTGTGATATGCTTAGTGATCTTCTGTGGTCTTCATCACATGTAGATACATTGATTGATTTAGTTTGGGAGTTGACTTCTTTCAGTAGCCTAAGGCCTTGTGTTTGTGGAATGGTTGTCCAGCAGGGAGCAGGGCATAGGTTGGAGCACTTAGTATGGTGATTTGTTTCAGGGTAGGTATGGGCACAAGGTTGGGGATGTTCTTCTGGTGCTTATGAATGTGGGCACCCAGCACAGGCCTTCTTTTAAATCAGTACTAGATAAGCCAATAACTTTAGTCTGAGCATGCTGCTCTTTCCAGTATAATTTCTGAATTTGGGGGTAATTTTCAGTAATAAGAAATTATTTCAAACAGTACATGGAGGATTGAACTGTAGCACCCTAATTTGGGCATGTTCTTGGTCTTCTGCATTCTGGTGGCTATGGCCCATTTTAAATAGGATCTCTTATAGATTTCACTTCGGTTAAGGTGTGGCTCAACTGAATGAGGTTCAATTTTAATTTGGATTCCTGGAGTCCTTTTAAAAAGAATGAAATTCAGACATAGACAGAGAAGCCATGGGGAGCAGCCAGAAGCCAGAAGTCAACAGAATCCTGACAGGAAAGGAGAAGATGCCACCACATGATGGAAAAGCCAAGGGCCTAGGATAACTGACAGCCAACCCAAGAATGCCCCAGTCTTTGGGAAGAAAGCATGACCTTATGATGCCTCAATTTTTTACATCTAGCCTTGTCATGGCCAGGTTCATGTGTTAACTTGGCTAGGTGGTAGTGCCCAGTTGTTTGGTTGGGCAAGCACTGGCCTGTCTGTTGCTATAAGGACATTTCATGGGCTTAAATCATAATCACGTTGGCTGCATCCACAGCTGATTAAGGGAAGTGTCTTCTACAATGAGTGATGCTTAATCAAATCACTGGAAAGCTTTTAAGGGGGATTCAGAAGAGATGATCACTGTTCCTGCTTCAGCAAGCCAGCCTCTCCTTAGAGTTCATTGAGAACTTTCATTGGAGCTGCCAGCTCATGGCCTGCTCTACAGACCTCAGACTCTAAACCCCAAGGTTATAAATTTTATGTATAAATTTTTATAAATTTTATAAATACAGGTATCTCCTGCTGATTCTGTTTCTTTAGAGAACCCTAACTAATACAGCTTGGTACTGGGAGTGGTTCTTAAGAAACAGAATCTTAAAAATAGTTTTTTTTATTATTAGTTTTCTACTCTGACTGGACTCAAAGGCACTAATAACTCTTTTCCCTGTAATCAGAATGATACTGCCAATCCATAGGGTGAGCTGCCAAAAGAGATAGTCAAAATATCACCATTGGATTCTGCTAATTATTCACTTATATGAAGTCAGGCTCTGGGGCATAATGTTTTTGACAACTTTACAGAGTTTTGTGGAATTAGGAGGTATAGAGATGTTGGCTGGTTGTTGTTCTATATGCTGTATATATTGATGAGGGAAAGGGATGAGCTGAAGGCTTCAAATGAGAAGCTTATGCACCATATGACACATGTAAAATGCCCTGAAGGATAATCTTATTTCCTGTAGCCACAGACTTGAGAGCTCTGAAAATCAGACTCAGAGTCTCATTTTTAGGGTAGCGACTTTAAAATGTAAACTTAAATCTCAACCTTGCATGGTGTCTGCCATTAAAGTGAAGGCATTGATTAGAAAGGAGTGGGACCATGAAAAATGGGATGGTGTCATATGGATGGATTGATGATGATGGCTGTGGATCTCTAGATTGTGTTGAGTCTTTTCTAGATAACCCTGCACTAGTCTGCCCTGAGTAGTTGGCCACCCAACCTCTACCTGAAAGGATTAACCCTGGAGTGATTAATCCTGTCTCACCAGATGAAACTGCAAATGAATACCCTGAAGCAATTGGCTTGGAAGATACTTTAAATTATTTTTATGACCCACCCCACCACCCCTCATTTCTTCCAGACCTATAACTAGGCTAAAGACCCAACAGGCCCCCAAAGGTGAGGTACAAAATGTCACCCATGAGGAGGGATGCTATACTCCAAAATAACGGTGAGCTTTCCAATTTATTTAGACAAATCAGGGGAATATATGTGGCAATAGATTTTAAGGATGTAGGATAATGATGGGATGAAGATAAAGCTGGATCAGGCTGAATTTATTGATACAGGCCTACTAAGCAGAGATTCTGCATTCAACATTATAGCTAGAGGAGTTAGAAAAGGCATTAACAGTTTGTTTGGATGGTTGGCTGAAATCTGGATCAAAAGGTGGCCGGCATTACCTGAGGTTGAAATGCCAGAACTGCCCTGGTATAATGCAGATGATGAGATCCACAGGCATAGAGAGATTGGAATGTTAGAATGGATTTATCATGAAAACCTGCTCTTATACACCAGGAATGTCTGGAGGATGTAACTTTTAGCAGAACTGTGAGAAATAAATTTATGAGGCTAGTGCCATCATCCTTGAAGAGCTCTGGAGGGACTGCAGAGCTTACTACCACTCTAAAGGACTTGAAGGATGCAGGGGTGGTGATTCCTACCACATATCCATTCAACTCTCCTATTTGGCCTGTGCACAAAACAGATAGGTCTTGGAGGATGACAGTGGATTATTGTAAGCTCAACCAGGTGATAACTCCAATTGCAGCTGCTGTTCCAGATGTGGAATCATTGCTTGAGCAAATCAATACATCCCCTGGTACCTCGTATGCAGCTTTGATCTGGCAAATGCTTTTTTTCTCAATAACTGTTAGTAAGGACCACCATAAACAGTATGCTTTCAGCTGGCAAGGTCAGCAATATACTTTCACTGTCCTACCTCAGGGGTATACCAACTCTCCAGCTCTATGTCATAATCTTGTCCGAAGGGACCTTGGTCATTTCTCCCTCCCTCAAGACATCACACTGGTCCATTATATTGATGAAATCATGTTGATTGGACCTAGTGAAAAAGAAGTAGCAACTACTTTAGACTTACTGGTAAGGCATTTGCATGTCAGAGGATAGGAGATAAATCCAACAAAAATCAGGGGACTTCCACCTCAGTGAAATTCCTAAGTGTCCAGTGGTGTGGGGCATGTCGAGATATCCCTTCTAAGGTGAAGGATAAGTTGCTGCATTTGGCCCCTCCTACCACCAAAAAAGAGGCACAATGCCTAGTTGGTCTCTTTAGATCTTGGCAACAACATATTCCTTATTTGGGTGTGCTACTCTGGCCCATTTATCAAGTGACCAGAAAAGCTGCTAATTTTGAATGGGGACCTGAACAAGAGGTGACTCTGTGACAGGTCCAGGCTGCTGTACAAGCTGCTCTGCCACTTGGACAATATGATTGAACAGATACAATGGTGCTGGAAGTGTCAGTGGCAAATAGAGATGCTGTCTGGAGCCTTTGGCAAACCCCTATAGGAGAATCACAATGCAGACTATTAGGATTTTGGAGCAAAGCCTTACCATCTGTTGCAGATAACTACTCTCCTTTTGAGGAACAGTTTTTGGTCTGCTACTGGGCCTTAGTAGAGACTGAACACTTAACCAGGGGCTACCAAATTATCATGAGACCTGAGTTGCCTATCATGAGCTGGGAGTTGTGTAACCCACCAAGCCATAAAGTTGGATGTGTGCAGCAGCACTCCATCATAAAATGGAAATGGTATATATGAGATAGGGCCAGGGCAGGTCCTGAAGGCACAAGTAAGTTACATGAGGAAGTCACCCAAATGTCCATGGTCTGCACTCCTGCCACATTACCTTCTCTTTCCCAGACCAGAGCTATGGCCTCTTGGGGAGTTCCTTACAGTGAATTGACTGAGGAAGAGAAAACTAGGGCTTGATTTATGGATGATTCAGCACGATATGCAGGTACCACCTGAAAGTGGACATCTACAACACTCCGACCTCTTTGAGGGGTGTCCCTGAAGGACACTGGTGAGGGGAAATCCTCCCAGTGGGCAGAAGTTCAAGCAGTGAACATGGTTGTTCATTTTGTTTGGGTGGAGAACTGGCCAGAGGTGCATTGGTATAATGACTCATGGGTTGTTACTAATGGCTTGGCTGGATGGTCAGGGACTTGGAAAGAGCATGATTAGAAAATTGGTGACAAATAGGTCTGGGGAAGAGGTATATGGATAGACCTTTCTGAGTGGGCTAAAAACATGAAGATCTTTGCATCCCATGTGAGTACCACGAGAAGGTGACTTCAGCAGAGGAAGAGTTTAATAGTCAAGTGGATAAGATGACCCATTCTGTGGATACCAGCAAGCCTCTTTCCCCAGAAACTCCTGTCATTGCCCAATGGGCTCATGAACAAAATGGTCATGATGGTAGGATGGAGTTGTGCATAGGCTCAGCAACATGAATTCTCACTCACCAAGGCTGACATAGCTGCAGCTATTGCTGAGTGCTCAATCTGCCAGCAGCGGTGACCCACACTCAGTCTCTGTTATGGCACCATTCCCCAAGGTGATCAGCAGGCTACATATTGGCAGGTTGATTATATTGGACCACTTCCATCATGGAAGGGGCAGTGATTTGTTCTAACTGGAATAGACACGTACATTGGATGTGGACTTGCTTTCCCTGCATGCAATTCTTCTGCCAAAACTACCATCCAAGGACTTACAGAATGCCTTACCATCGTCATGATATTCCACATAGCATTGCTTCTGATCAAGGAACCCACTTCACAGCAAATGAAGTGCAGGAATGGGCACGTGCTCATGGAATTCTCTGGTCTTACCATGTTCTCCATCATCCAGAGGCAGCTGGATTGATAGAATGGTGGAATGGTCTTTTGAAAACTCAGTTATGGTGCCAACTAGACGGCAATTCCTTGCAGGGCTAGGGTGATGTTCTCCAGGAGACTGTGCGTGCTCTAAATCAGCATCCACTGTATGGTGCTGTTTCTCCCATAGCCAGAATCCATTGGTCCAGAAACCAAGGGGTGGGAATGGCAGTGACATCACTCACTATTACTCCTAATGATCCAGTAGGAAATGTTTTGCTTCCTGTGCCTGCAACCTTGAACTCTGCTGGTCTACAGGTTTTAGTTCCAGAAGGGGAGTGCTTCCACCAGGAGAAACAATGATTCCATTGAACTGGAATCTGAGACTGCCACCTGGTTACTTTGGGCTACTCATGCCTCTGGATCAACAAGCCAAGAAGGGGATTATTTTAGTGGCTGGGGTGACTGACCCTGACTATCAGGGGGAAATAGGACTACAACTACACAATGGAGGCAAAGAAGAGTTTTACTGGAGTATAGGAGATCCTCTATGGCATCTCTTAGTACTACCATGCCCTGTGATTAAAATCAATGTAAAACTGCAACAATCCAATGCAGTAGGATTACCAATGGCTCTGAAACTTCAGGAATGAAGGTTTGGGTCACCTCACCAGGCAAAGAACAATGGGCAACTGAAGTGCTTGCTGAGGGTAAAGGGAACATGGAATGGGTAGTGGAAGAAGGTAGTGATAAACATGAACTATGACCACATAATCAGTTACAGAAATGAGGACTGTAATGTTATGAAAATTTCTTCCTTTTTTTGTAATGAGTATCTATGTATTTAAACCTAAATCAAATACCTTTGTTTTCCTCTTTATTTTATCCCCTTTATCATGTGACATAAGCTGTTTTGTTCATGTTATAGTATTCAAGTTGTAAGATATCAAGTTTAAAAGTGAATATTATCCAAGGACTCACATTCTATTCTTGAGAGATTTTGTGTGTTTCCAGGTGTATGCAGGACAGTTGAGTATTTTAGGAAAAAAAATGTGCCTGCTATGGTTTTCTATTTAGAGATTAAGTATGGATTAAGGTGATGTGTATAGCTGCCAAGTTGACAAGGGGTGGATGTCATGGTCAGATTCATAGTCAACTACTGCGTGGTGCCCAGTTGTCTGGTCAGGCAAATGCTGGCCTGTTTGTTACTATGAGGACATTTCATGAACTTAAATCATGATCACACTGGGTGCATCCACAGCTGATTGCACTTGCAATCAGCTAAGAGGAGTGTCTTCTGCAATGACTGATGCTTAATCTAATCATGGGAAGGCTTTTAAGGAGAATTCAGAAAAGACAATCACTCTTCCTGCTTCACCAGCCAGCCTCTCCTGAGAGTCCATTGAGGACCTTCTTTGGAGCTGCCAACTTGCAGCCTGCCCTTGGACTCTACATCCCCATGGTTACATGAGAGGCTTCTATAAATTTTATAAATAAAGATATCTCCTGCTGAATCTGTTTCTCTAGAGAACCCTAACTAATACAAGCCTCAAAACCATTAGCCAACAAATTCCTGTTGTTATTTAAGCCAGACAATTGTATTTTATTTATTTTAGCAACTAGGAAAGTAAAATACAGTTCTTCTCAATAAGCTATTACAAGTCACATTAGCGGTTCTTCTACTTTGAGCTTTTCCCTCTGTCAAAACGACTTCTAAAAAAAAAGCCAAGGGTTACTGGTGAAGAAGTTAAATGATAGTTTAAGGTGGTATTTCTCAAAAGTGACTAGTAATCCTTCATCATGTGCCAGGAAAGGGTCCTATAATCAAATATTTGGGGGATGAACAATGTAGTTTTTTTTGTAAAGAATCATAAACCACAAATGTGTATATAGGTCTATGAGAAGTCTTCTAGTGAAGATACAGGGTTATAAGTAAGTGCCCAGTTGAAATCTTGGCATAATTATTCTCTACCCAGATTATTTGACATCTCTATACCTCAAACTCTTCATATACAAAATGATGATAATAATAGCATTGGCTTCATAAGGTAATTATGAGAATTAAATATCATACATAAAACTTCTGATTCATATATACACTTTTTAAATGCTCAAAAATGTTAAATAATAGCATTATTAATATTTCCCAAACTTATTTGTCATAAAAACATATTTGAAAAGTATTAGACTAGGGATATATTTAATGAGAAGAAATTATATGTTCACTTTGCTTTGGCCTATTTGATATTGGGCCTTATATAAGCCACTTCCAATTCCTTGTCTTGTATTCAAGCTTGCTGATGAGATTACTGAGAAGTAAAATATAATCTGCTTCATTAAAAAGCAATTTTTTTAAATATAAATGGAAATAAGTTTGCCTGAAAACTCTTAAGAAAGATTCTAACTTCATACTCTGAGATGACCAATTGGTATATTAAATGGGACTGATAGAAAGATAGCGAAAGCATACATGCATAACCTCAGGAAAAAATTAAGGAATAACCACAAGAAAATTGGGTGAGGAAATTTGAGAATTATACTTATGAAAGATGGTTCCAGAAGTAGCTAGGGAAAATGTTCATGAGAGTTCATTGGTCATTGCATCCTCCAATAATTATCAGATGAATTTAGTCTAATTTTCTCCCCTTTCTGTACATTATTCTGTTGAACGAAAGGAAGATGAGAGGTCAGAGAATGATGAGATGGAACTGCCAATTATCCTTGGATAAATATAACAGAAACAGTGTTGGAATGAACCTTAAAAGTAACAAATACCCTTGTCAAATCAAGAGTCCTTTCTCCATCATCTCTGGTAGATGGAGCCTCCAAAATATTTACAGAAACAGGATCTTACTACTTACCCAGACAGGCTTGTTGGCTAGCTCTAATAGTTTTAGAATTTTCTTCTTGATACTAAGCTAAAATTCAGTGTCAGGTAATTGACAATCATTGAGTATAGTTCTATCCTCCTATCCTCTGAAGCAAAGCTAAATATACCTAATCATTTAAATTGGTAATCCTTCATTTATTTGTAAGCAGATATCATGACACTCAAGTCTGTTTCTTTAGGTTAAGTTTATACAGTCCATTCAGAGTTCATATGTGACTGACCTTCTGGATAATTCACCAACCTGGATTTCAGCCACAAGATACATTGTTATCTGCCAGTAGCTCACTTAAATGAATGTTATAATGGGGGGAGGGACCAGAGTTAAGAGGGAGTTTAGATTTCCTATTTGGCGAGGGAGAGTTTATTGGTTTTCTGGCTCATGGGAACAATGAAATTGTCTAAAATTGAGAATGTTAATGGATTGTGGACTTTGGGTCTTCTATATGATGTCCGATGAATTCAGGGGGCTGAAGGATGCACTGATGAAGAAGCAGATTGACGAACGATGGTGCATACTTATGAAGGAAGGTTGTGCTGCTACAAAAAGGAACAAAGCGTGAGGCATACAATGATGTGAATGAACATGTGGGACATTTAGTGAGACAAAATAAGCCAGGAACGAAAAAACAAGAATGGTATGGTTACCTTTAGAAAATGCTTATAAGAAAACAGGCACCTAGATTGTAAGCTTTTAGAGCAGACACATAAAGTCCAGAGTGGTGATTATTATTTCTGGATTTTGAGAGGCTGTTTTATATATATAACCTGATATTTAGAGATAAGAATAAAGCAGAACAGGTTGGGGCTAAATTAATTCAGAACATAGGGGTAAGGAAGACAGTGTCTATATTTTAGAACCACACAGACTCTTTGAGACCAATGGAAGAAAGGTTTATTTGATTTGGAACTGAAATTTTCTGTAGTGCATAATCTAATTCAACCTATCTGTATAGCTCATTTGAACAATTGAAACAGGGAGCACAGAATGAGAAAGAGGTCCTTTAATCTTGTATAGAGTATTGTAATGCCTAGATACATCCTAGAGTATATTAAGCAGATAATCAAAAAGTGTTGGCAAAGTCCCCTGAGGGATGGGAGAAAGACTATAGAACTGTTAAACCTTACCATCAGGGAATTCCCTGATACTGTGTCAAACTTTAGGGACACCCAAATCAATAGGCCATGCCCTCGATCAGGAGGCTTACTCTTGTGAAGCTTATGTAGATAGTGGAGAATCTCAGAATATCTATCGTCATGCCCAAAGTTACTTTGGAGGACCTCTTTTGTTGCTCAGATGTGGCCTCTCTCTCTCTAAGCCCAACTCTGCAAGTGAAATCATTGCCCTCCACCCTCCATGGGACATGACATCCAGGGGTGAAAGTCTCCCTGGCGACATGGGAGATGACTCCCAGGGATGAATCCAGACCTGGCACTTTGGGATCAACAATTCCATCCTGACCAAAAGGGAGAAAATAAGTGTAATTACTAAAGTATCAGTGGCTGAGAGAGTTCAAATAGAATCTAGAGGTTACTATGGAGGTTGCTATTACACAAGCTTCAAGTAGACCTTGCTACCTATCATAACCTGCCAACCCCCAACCAAGACCATTCCAGCCAATCCTAAAGAACATCTAGGGCAATATGTAAGATTTCACAAGGGTTCCAGGCATTAGAGTAACTTTCCAGAAACCTACAACCTGCAGATGGGTCCCTGGTCCACATAAGTCCTGAAACCTAGAGGGCCCAGCCTCTCTAGAACACCAGATAGTTTCATGTCCCTACCCCATATTAGTGACAGACCTTTCCAATATTAAAAATTTAGAATTGCCATAGCCCAAACACCCCTAAAGAGAGGGATGTAAAGATCAAAGGTGGTGGTGGAGTTACATAGAGAAGATAGGACTTAAAAAATGAATGTGAATGCTGAATCTTTAAATTGATATCTCTTTTAGTCTCCAGTATTTTAGAACAGCAAGAATAAAAAAACCTAAAATTGTGGAATTGTAACCCATGTCAAATTCTGAAATATGTTCTGCAACTAATCATGTGCTGTGCTTTGAAATGTATACTATTTTGTATATATGTTATTGTTCACAAAAAAAGAAGGAAAAAAAGTTGACTGGGATGATAAAAAAATATTTAAGCCCACTAGCCTCCTATATTCTGGAGCAGCTAGAAGGAAAAATATGAGAGGATTGTATGGTAGCCCATGACAAACTCTGGGATCTGTTCTGTAACTACTTGTTGAAGAGTGCTTTGAAAACCATAGCTTTTTTATTTCTTTGCTCTGTATATATGTTATACTATGCAATGAAAAAAAAAAAAGAATGATGCTGCTACAAATATTTGCATACAGGTTTCTGTGTAAACATTTGTTTTCATTTCTATAGGGTTAATGCCAGGGAGTGAAATTGTCATTTCATATGGTAAATATATATGAACTTTATAAGAAACTGCCAAATACTTTTCCAGAGTGTACCATTTTGCATTCACATCAAAATTAAAAATTCAGTTGTTCTACAACTTTGCCAGATGGTTTTATTAGTGTTTTTCAATGTTAGCTATTCTAATATATATTTATATGGTGGTGTCTCATTGTTGTTTTAATTTGCATTTACCTAAAGACTAATAATGTTGAGCATGTTTTCATGTGCATATTTGCCATCTTCATGTCTTCCTTGGGAAAATATTTCTTCAAATCTTTTATGTAGTTTTAAATTGGGTTATGTGTTACCTTTCTGTAGAGTTTTGAGACTTTTAAAATATATTATGGATACAAGTACTGTGTGGATATGTGATTTGTAGATATTTTCTCCTAGGCTATAGCTTGTCTTTTTATTCTCTGTGTTTCAGAGAGCAAAAGATTTAATTTGGATGAAGTGAAATTTATCATTTTTTTTGTTTTATGGGTTGTCCTTTTGGTATTGTATCTAAGAATATAAGGTCTTGAAGATCTTCTGTTGCCTTCTAAAAGTCTAATAGTTTTACCTCTCACATTTAAGCCTAGGACCCATTTTGAATTCACTTTTTTAAGATGTGGGGCATAAGAAAAAATTCACTTTTTGCGTGCAGATATTCAAATGTTTCAGCACCATTTGTTGAAAAGACTATTCTTTCTCCATTAAACTGTCTTTGTACTGTTGTCCAAAGAAAAAGAATGAATGTTATTCTAAAAATATTAATATTCCTTATTCTATACTCTACACACTATTTATTGAATTCTAAATTTGCCTTCAGTCCATAACAGTAATTTATATGCCAGGATTTCTTCACTGAGCTGGAATCAGAAAAGAATCTGAATAAATCCTGGGAACTTATATTGGGCATACAGATCTGCTAAATTTCACACACATTTTGTTGGGTCATATAAGGAGAAATTAGAGTTTTTGAGTGGTCACTTACAGAGTGCATGATATACAGTCAAAAGAAGTGGGGAGTGGTTTGCCTAGAAACTTTGTCTCTGGCAACATGGGAAACTTTTGCTGTAGAACTTGAACTTGAAACTGACTGGGAAAAGGCAATAATCTGAAGGACAAGAGGATCTTAATAATCAAAGCAAACAACTCCAGTTAATCACTGGCAAAGTAACATGGTTTCAGATTGGTGTTAGGTAGTCTTTGACTTAACAAAATAAAGGACAAGGCAGAAGTCCTTTATTTTATTTTAACTTTTCTTACACATAATGTTTTGAGGAACTGATTCCCTGTCTCCTAGTGAACCAATTTCAGTAGAAATAAGAGTAAGAGTCTGAATTACTAGAGCAAGTGCTTATAAGTCCTACCTTTCTGGATTTGGGAATTTCTCAGGAAAATAATTTTTCTTATATATTGGATGTTCAAAAACTAATAATATATTTACACATAGAATAATGCTTTTTAAATCTGTAGACCAAAGTACTGATTTGTTGATTACGTGAGGATAAAAGTTACACGCTGCCATATTGCTATAGTAAAATATGTTTGTAAGATTTAGATAGATTATATCTACCATGGTTGCATTGACTTTTGCACTGAAGAAAGAAAAGTATTAAAACTGCCACTAATATCAAGCTCACTCCAGGATTCATGCACTGCAACAACACTTGGTTTACTTTTATCTCTACTTTAGTCTTCAGGCTGCACTTGAGCTAAGCACAATTAAAAACTCTGAAAAGTTTCTCACTATAGCTGAAAAAATATATAAAGTGTAATAATAAAATGACCTTATATTGGGGAATCTTAGTTTTATGGTACTATCAAAGTAAAGGAAATTAAATTTTAAGAACACATTTGAAAATGACCTGAAGGTTCATTGTTGAAACCCAACTAAGGAAATTACAATGAGACTACAGTTCACACAATGTACCCTCTTATTCCCTCATTTTGTTGTCAGGCTAAGGTTTCTCACAAGATTACAGAATTAATAAAACCTGAACACAAAACAAGGGACCAAAATCTAAAATTCTAAATTGGCATGAGTTCAAAGTGAATAGCATAGAAGGTTATGCTTTTCTTTTAAACATAAAGGGAGATACAGCAGAGGCAAGGTTAACTATATCTTATGATATTGCATTAAGCATAGACTCAGAGATTTAACAGTGACCGAAAAGGAGTTTGCTCACTTGGGTAAGGCTTAGAAATACCGATTCTTAACAAATGTTTCATGTCCAAAAACTCTTACATATTTCTCTAGGAATTTGCTGAATTTATTGGTTTAAACTTGCAAAGAGTTGGGCTTTTCCAGACACTAGAAAGCTGAACGCAGAAAGCAGAGAAATTGTTCAGAAAGCTGTGGGCATCAATTTTGCCTTCTCTCTTTGATTGAGCTTACAGTTTTATTGATGCTGAATGTAGTTCAGGAACTAGGAGATCCCAATATTTGGCAACATTTCTTTAATTTTAGGTATAGATATTTTTAAATGAACATTCTTCCCAAATGATGATTGTCTCATTTGTGTCTGAGTGGATTCTTTCTGTACCAGCATCTGGGTATCCCATAAGGAAACTAAAGAGAAACCTTTCAGTTTGTTGCATTGGCTTCCCTTCTGTGCATCTACTTTGTTTCTGTTATATTCGATATCCTTGACTAAATAAACCTGGAACTTATAGCACATATGTAAAATTTCCCCATCCTTTCCTCACTTGTAAAGCTGCAGAAATATTTCATGGGTTTTATTTTTCAGTGAAGAAGAGATTTATTGCAGACATTGTTAATCTATTCACCAGGATTTATATGGAAGAAAGTAGGGAATCTTTGGATACTTTAAGGAAGTATATTCTCCTACAAGGAGTCACTTATAGGGATTTTTAGGAGTGGCTTGTCATTCAGAAGAAAATTAGCCTGGCTCTGAACATAAAAAAAATCAAAGATTATTTGTTTACCTCTCTCAATGTAAAAACTACATAGGGAATATTACAAAGAAGATTTGTAAGTAAGAAAATCTTTCCAACTCTCAACATGAAGAAACATTTTTTTTTCCAATTTAGATTTCATAAACTGAAAGACAAGTTTGCAATGCCTGAAGAGTAAAATTAAAAAGTTTTAAAACTGACTATATCTATATCTGAAAAACTGCCCACCCAAAACTGAGTCATTCATAAAATGTTTACAATATAATTTTCATTTAAATCTCCATGTTGACTCATATTTCTGAGCATATTTTCATATTGTTATTGAAATTTATGTTTAAATATATAGGTATATGAATATTTACATAAGTGTGTGGGGAATATGTTAATTAAACATGTGCATTTAATTATGGTACAATTTTGAGTACGCATCATTAGAAGGGTCATCTTTGTCTTATTGCTGACCTCAGGGAGATAGCATTCAATATTATAATGAAGTAAAATGATAGCTATAAATTTTAATAGATAACCTTTATTATATTGAGATATACCTCTTGTTTTCAAAACTTTCTGAGAGGTTTTTTTGCATGAGTGATTGAGAAATTTTGTCAAAATTGTATGACTATTTTGAGATAATATATAATGATACTTCTCTTTTCTTCTATTAATGAGCTGAATTGCATTGATTAATGACCAAATGTTAAACCAATCTTGCATTCCTTGGATAAATACTGATTGCTTCTGGTACATTAACCTTTTTTGATTCACTAATTCAATGTTCAAATACGTTGCTACAGATTTTTGTGTTTATGTTCATGAAAGATATCAGTCTATAATTTTCTTTTCTGAAATTTCCCTATCATTTGGTATCAGGGTTATGCTAGCTTTTCTTTTGAAAATTTTCTCTGCACCTTTATTTCCTAAAAGATTTTATGTAAGATTGAAAGTTTATCTTCTATAAATATCCGATACCATTTATCAGTAGAGGCATCTATTTCTGCAGTTTCCTTTGTGAGAAGAGCTTTAATTAAAAATTCAGTTGTTTTAAGAAATATTAGGCTTATTGGATTTTCTACTTACATCATTTGTTGGTTTGGGGATCCTGAGTTTTTAATGGAATTTTTATAATTAACCTACACTTTTAAGTTTAGTGGTATAAAGTTAATGAAAATATATAATTTTATTCTTTCAGTATTTGTAAGATAGTGTAGTGTGGTTCTCTGAATCTGGATGTTTGTAAGCTGTACTTTTCTTTTTACTTATTCATTAATTTTTTATTGGAGTTTTGTAGGTTTAGAGAAAAATAATGCATAAAATAAACAGTTCCCATATACTACAATATCATTAACATCTTGCATTAGTGTGGTACATTTATTGCACTTGATGAAAGAAAATTTTTGTAGTTGTGCTATTAACTATATTTCATGGTTTATATTAGGGTTCACTGCTTCTGTTATATAGACTTAGGTTTTTGTTTGTTTGTTTTTTCCTAGCAATATATATGCAACTTAAAGTTTCCCATTTTAACCACTTTAAAATACATAATTCAGGGCTATCAGTTACATCCACAGTGTTCTGTTGCCAACAGCATCCATTACAAAAACATTCTCCATTAGCCCAAATAGAAACTCTGTATAATTTAAACATTAACTCTCTATGCTTTACACCCGCCCTAGTGCCTGGCAACCTATATTCAGATTTCTGACTCTAAATTTCCTTATTCTATCAGTGAGATCATTCAATATTTATCCTTTTATATCTAGCTTATTCAACTCAATATAATGACTTCAAGATTCATCCATGTTGTCACATGTATCATAACCTCATTTTTAAGGGTGAATAATAGTCCACTATATATATGTACTACATTTAATTTATGCTTTCATCAGCTGATGGAAGCTTGGGTTGTTTCCATGTTTGGGGAATTGTGAATAACTCAATTATAGACATTGGTATGCAAATAACCATTCCAATCCCTGTTTTCAATTCTTTGGGGTATACACCTAGTAGTGAGACTGCCAGTTCTTATTAAAATTCTATATACAACTTTTAGAGGGATCATTAAGCTATCTTCCACAGCAGTTGCAGCATTTTACATTCCCACCAGCAAAGAATGAATGTTCCTATTTCTTCACATCCTTTCTTACCTTTCTAATTTTCTGTTATTATTTTTTTAATAGTAGCCATTCTAGTAGGTGAGAGATGGTATTACATTTTGGTTTTGATATTCATTTCCCTGACAGTTAATGATGTTGAGCATTTTTTTCATGTGCTTTTGGCTATTGTGTATCTTTGGAGAAATGTTTCTTCTTTTGACCATTTTTAATTTGACTGTCTTTCTGTTGTTGAGATGGAGGATTTCTTTATATGTTCTGGATTGGAAACCCATTTCAGTCATGTGGTTTCTGAATGTTTCCTCCATTTGTATAGATTGTCTTTTTATAGTCATGATAAAGTCTTTTCAAGCACAAAAGTATACAATTTTGATGAGATCCCATTTATCTATTCTTTCTTTTATTGCTTGTGTTTTGACTGTGAAGTCTAAGAATCTGTTGCTTAACACAATGCCCTGAAATACTTCCCAATGTTTTCTTCTAATCCTGGTTCTGATAGTTGGGTCTTTGATCCATTTTTAATTGATTTTTTTATATGGTGTGATGTAGGGTGAGGTATTCATTATTTTGTCTATGGAAACCCAAATTTCCTATAACCATTTGTTGGAAATGATTATATTTTTGCTATTGAGTGATCATCACCCTTATGTCAAAAAACAGGTAGCCATAAATGTGAGAGTTGGTTTCAGAGCACTCAGTTCAATTCCATAACTCTACATGTCAGTCCTTATACCAGTATCATGCTGATTTTTTGTTTGTTTCTTTGTTTTTTATTATGAAAAATAACATATTTAAAAAGCAATAAATTTCAGAGGACAGTTTGGTATGGGTTACAGTTTCACAATTTTAGGTTTTTCCTTCTAGCTGCTCTAAGACACTAAAGAATAAAAGAAATATCAGTATAATGATTCAGAGTCAAGGTCATTTGTTAAACCCCATCTTCTGTGTTATAACTCTGCTTTCTCCTTTGATTTTTCTCCCAATCTTTAGGGTACTTGGGCTATGCCTATTCTAACTCTTTCATGTTAGAAAGGGCTGTGAATAACATGAGATGGGAGATGGAATAGGTGATGTTCTGGAGAGGCTGGCCCCTCTGGAGTTCAGAACTTTTCTGGCCTAGGAACCATCTGGAGGTTGTATATTTCTAGAAAGTAATTATAGTGCATGGAACTTTTGTAAAATATCAGATAAAGCCCTAGGTGTTCTTTAGGATTGGCAGGAATGGTTTTGGATAGGGCTTGGCAAACCATGGTCATTAGCAATATCCAGCTGAAGCTTGCATAAAAGTGGCCTCCACAATAGCCTCTTGATTCAATCTGAACTGTCTTAGCCACTGATACTTTATTTCATCTTATTTCCTTTCCCCCTTTTGGTGAGGAAGATATTGTTGATCCTGTAGTGCCAAGGCCAGGGTCATCCCTGGGAGTCATCTCCCACGTTGCCAGGGAGACTTTCACTCCCGGATGTCATGTCCCACATAGCAGAGAGGGTAATGATTTTACTTGCAAGTTAGGCTTAAAGAGAGAGGCCACATCTAAGCAACAAAAGACATCCTCTGGAAGTAACTCTTAAGTATAACTATAGGTAGGTTTAGCGTCTCTGCTACATAAATAAGCTTCACATGAGCAAGCCTCAAGCTCAAGGGCTTGGCCTTTTAACTTGGGGGTTCCTAATGCTTGAGACAGTATTAGGGGTTCCCCCAGTGGTAAAGTTTAATAGATCAAAATGCTTAATCCCATCCCTCAAAGGACTTTGCCAATACTATTAATTATCTGTTCAACATACTCTGGGATATATCCCAGCATTACTACATTAAGCTATATAGAATGACTAAGCCTTCATTCACATTCTAAATTCCATGTGTTTCGGTTGTTTAATGTTATACCCAGACACGTTGAGTTAGATTATGTGCTACAGAAAATTTATGTTTTGAACAAAATAAACCTTTCTTCCTTTGGCCTCATATAGTAGGTGAAGTTCTAAAATACAGACAATGTCTTGCTTACCCCTGTATTCTGATTTACCTTAGTCAGGACCAGATCAGCTTCATTCTTTTATCTCTAGTTGAAGCCCAATCTTTTTTCAATTTCTTTAACAGTTGTTGTACATGGCAATGCTGACTTTCAGACCTGCATAACTCCTACTCAGAGTCTAGGTATCACACAGGTAACCATAGCTCCAAGGAAATAACAGGTTATATGTATATAGCAAAGTCTCTCAAAATCTAAATGTAATAATTACAACTCTGTACTAAATATGACTGCCATAGGAGCTTACAATCTAGGCCACAATTTTCTTATAAGTTTTTTCTAAAGGAGACCATACAATATTTGCTTTTTGTTTCTGTATTAATTTGTATCACATAATGTCCCCCAGCTTCATTCACATCATTACACACCTCAAGACTATATTCCTTTCTGTAGCAGCAAAATAGTTGATCAGATGCATACACCAGTTTGCATTCTGCTTCTCAATCAGTGTCTCCTTCAGTCACCTCCATCCAATGGGCATGATATATGATGTCCAAAATTAACAGTCCCTCAACTCTCTCAATTTTAGGCAATTTTAATTGCTCCAAAAAGAAAAATAACTGATGAACATGCCCTCACCGAAGAAACTCCAAACCTCCCCTTAACTCTTGTCATTCCCCACCCCAATTATTTACCCCTGGTATTGCTGTAGTACTGTTGATGTCTTCCTGTTAAACAGAGCCTATAGCATGTAATAGTAGCTTCCCCCCTATACCTTGATATGATAAGCTCTTTGTACAAGATTCATATCTTTGAAGTAATTCATGCAAGAACTTACTTATATTTGCACAGCTACTCAGTGGGGTACATGATTAGCATATATACAACCCCTTTCAAGCATGTTCAAGCATATTCATTTTCAATATGGTAATATTACTTATAGACTCACTAATGAATTGCCTTCACTTCTATTAATTTCTTTACATTTAAGTTCAACCTCACTATCTAACTGTTCACCCATCTCTAACTCCTGTGCATCTTGAGTTCCACTATATTGTGTATTATAAGCCTTTGAGGTAAATTTACCAAGGTCATAAAAGCAAAATCATACAATATCTATCCTTTTGTGTCTGGCTTATTTCACTCAGCATTTTGTCCTCAAGTTCATCTATATTGTCATATGCTTCAGGATGTCATTTTATCTTACTGCTGCATAATATTCCACAGCATGTATATACCACACTTTGCTGATCTACTAGCCTGTTGATGGGCACTTGGATTGTTTCCATCTTTTGGCAATTGTGAATAATACTGCTATGAACATCGGTGTGCAAATGTCTGTTTATGCCACTGCTTTCAGCTCTTCTCTGTATATGCTGAGTAGTAGTATTACCGGATCAACTCAATGTTTAGTTTTATATGGAACCGCCCAATTGTCTTCCATAGTAACTGTACCGTTATACATTCCCAGCAGCAAAATTTCTCCACATCCTTTCCAACATTAGTAGTTTCCTGTTTAATAGCAGCCATTCTTATAGGTGTGAGGTGGTATCTCGTAATTTTGATCTGTGTTTCCCTATGGCTAATGAAAATGAGCATCTCTTCATGTACTTTTTACCTATTTGTACCAGCTTTTTGGAAAAATGTCTGTCATGGTCTGGTTCATGTGTCAGTTTCGCTAAGTGGTGGTACCTGTTTGGTTAGGCAAGTGCTGGCCTGTCTGTTGCAATGAGGATATTTCATAGAATTAAAACATGATCACGTCAGCTGCATCCATAGTTGATTCCATTTGCAAACAGCCAAGGGGAATGTCTTCTGCAATGAGTGATGCTCAATCTAATCACTGGAAGCCTTTAAAGGAGGATTCAGAGGAGACAGGCTCTCTTCCTGCTTTGGCTGGCGAGAGTCCAGCCAGACCCTCCATCAGAATCGTCAGTTTCACAGCCTGCCCTGCGGATTTTGGACTCTGTGTTCCCATGGTCACATGAG
This sequence comes from Myrmecophaga tridactyla, assembly GCA_004026745.1. Classification (NCBI taxonomy): domain Eukaryota; kingdom Metazoa; phylum Chordata; class Mammalia; order Pilosa; family Myrmecophagidae; genus Myrmecophaga; species Myrmecophaga tridactyla. The sequence continues at coordinate 39,426 of PVIY010000256.1, read as the reverse complement.
ACACTTTTATAAATTTTATATTTGCGAGTGTTTCTTGTTGATTCTATTTCTCTAGAGAACCCTAACTAATACAAGGTCTATTCATATCTGTTCTAGTTTGCTAGCTGCCAGAATGCAATATAGTGAAAACAGAATGGCTTTTAAAAGAGGGAATTTAGTGAGTTGCTAGTTTACAGTTCTAAGGCTGTGAGAAAATGTCCCAATTAAAACAAGTCTATAGAAACCTACTTTGAAAACTTGGAAAAGCTAGTTATCAAATTTGTTTGGAAGGGAAAAAGACCTCAACTAGCTAAAAATATCCTAAAAAAGAAGAACATAGTGGGAGGATTAAACACTTCCTGATTTTAAAGCTTATTACAAAGCCACAATGGTCAAATTGGACAATCAAAGGCATCCAGGGAAAGATACCTTGGTTCAAGAAGGCCAATGAATTTCAGGGTTTAGTCAGAGTTTCTTTCTCATCTGGAAAGACATACGGTGAACACGGTCAGGGTTCCTCTCTCATCTGGAAGGGCACATGGAGAACATGGCGTCATCTGCTAGCTTTTTCTCCTGGCTTCTTGTTTCATGAAGCTCCCCGGGAGGCATTTTCCTTCTTCATCTCCAAAGGTTGCTGGCTGGTGGACTCTGCTTCTCATGGCTGCGTTGTTCTACTCTCTCATCTCTCACTCTTTCTCCAAAATGTCTCCTCTTTTATAAGACTCTAGAAACTAATCAATGGGTAGAGACACACCTCTGCCTAATCCAGTTTAACAATCACTCTTGATCAAATCACATCTCCAAGGAGATGCTCTCATTACAGTTTCAAACATACAATACTGAATAGGGATTAGAAGAAATGACTGCCTTTACAAAATGGGATTAGGATTACAACATGGCTCTTCTACGGTACATACATCATTTCAAACCAGCACAATATCTTTGGCGTATTTTATAATTGGGTTGTCTATTCTTTTGTTATTCAGTTGTATGATTTCTTTATGCATACAGGATATCAAACTTTTATACAATGCATGATTTCCAAATTTTTTTTCCCATTGAGTTGGCTGCCTCTTCACCTTTCAATAAAGTCTTTTGAGGCACAAAAGTATTTGATTTTGTGTTCTCATTGATCTATTTTTTTTTACATTGCTTGTACTTTGGGTGTAATGTTTAGGAAGCTACCTCCTATTACTAAGTCTTGAAAATGTGTCCCTATATTTTCTTCTAGATTTTTGTGTACTGATTCTTATATTTAGATCTTTGATGCACTTTGATTTAATTTTTGTATAGGGTATAAATTAAGGGGCGTCTTTCATTCTTTTGGGTATTGATATCCAGTTCTCCCATGTCCATTTATTGAAAAGACTTATTTTGTCTCAGTTAAGTGGATTTAGGGGCCTTATCAAAGATTCACTAACCATAGTATTGGTGGGCTATTTCTGCACTCTCAATTCAATTCCATTGGTCAATACTCCTTTGTGCCAGTACCATGCTGTTTTGACCATTGGGGCTTTGTAATAAGCTTTAAAATCAGGAAGTGTTTAATTCTCCCACTTCGTTCTTCTTTTTTAGGATATTTTTAGCTAGTTGAGTTCTTTTTCCTTTCCAAATAAATTTGATAACTAGCTTTTCCAAGTTTTCAAAGTAGGTTTTTAGAATTTTCATTGGCATGGCATTGAATCTATATGTTAATTTGAGTAGAATTGACATTTAACCTTCCTATCCATGAGCAGGGAAGGTCCTTCCACCTATTTAGATCTTCTTTGATTTCTTTTAGCAGTGTTATGTAATTTTCTGTGTACAGGTCCTTTAAATCACTAGTTAAGTTTATTCCTTGATACTTGATTATCAAGTATCATACAAAGTTGCTACTTTGAATGCAATTTTTTCCTTAATTGTCTCCTCAATTATGTCATTACTCGTGTATAGAAACATTACTGATTTTTGCACATTAGTCTTATATCCCGCCACTTTGCTGAATTTATTTACTGACTTAAGGAAGTTTTGTCATAGATTTCTCAGGATTTTCCAAGTATAGTGTCATGTCATCTGCAAATATGGAAGCTTCACTTCTTCCTTTCCAATTTGTATACCTTTTATTTCTTTTTCCAGCCTGATGGCTCTAACAAGAACTTCTAGTACAATGTTGAATAATGGTGGTAACAGAGGGCATCTTTGTCTCATCCCTGATCTTAGGGGGAAGGCTTTCAGTCTCTCAGCATCAAGTAAAATGCTGGCTATGGGTTTTTCATAAGTGTCCTTTATCATATTGAGGAACTTTCCTTTGATTCCTGTCTTTTGAAGTGTTTTATCAGAAAAAGATGTTGAATTTTTTTGAATTGATTGATTCAAAAATTGATTTTTTTGAATTGATTTTTCAGCTTCAATCAAGATGATAGTTTTTTCCCTTTTGATTTGTTAATGTGCTATATTACATTGATTGATTTTCTTGTGTTGAACCAATTTGCATTCCTGGTATAAACCCCACTTGGTCGTGGTGTATAATTCTTTTAATGTGTCATTGAATTCAATTTGATAGTATTTTGTTGAGAATTTTTATGTCTATATAATTAGGGAGATTGACCTGTAGTTTTCCTTTCTTACAGTGTCTTTACTCAGTTTTGTTATTAGAATGATGTTAGCTTCATGAAATGTGTTAGATAGTGTGCCTTTTGCTTCAATTTTTTGGAAGAGCTTGAGCAGAATTATTGTTAGTTCATTTGGAATGTTTGATAAAATTGCACTGTGAAGCCATCTGGCCCTGCACTTTTTTTTGTAGGAAGATTTCTGATGACTTATTGAGTCTCTTTACTTGTGATTGGGTTTTTGAAATCTTCTATTTCTTCTTGAGTCAGTGTAGATTGTTCGTAGTTGTTTCTAGGAATTTGTCCATTCCATGTAAGTTGTCTAGTTTTGTTGCTGTCTAGTTGTTTATAATATCTTCTTGTGATTTTTTTTATTCTTCAGCATATGTGTAATGACTCCCCTCTCACTTCTGATTTTATTTATTTTCATCCTCTCTTTTTTTCTTTCTCAGCCTAGCTAATGGTCCATCAATTTTATTTTATTGGTTTTCTCAAAGAATGTGTTATTTAATCACCATATATTTGTGAAAGTTCTGGTTTTTTTTTTTGGTGGTTATTGATTTCCACCTTCATTCTAATGTGATCAGAGAAAGTGTTTTGAACACTTTCAGTGTTTTCAAATTTATAAAGATGTGTTTCATGCCCCAGAATATGATCTATCCTGGAGAATTTCCATGAGAATTAGAGAATAATGTATATCCTGGTGTTTTGGGGTATAATGACTTATATATGTCTGTTAGGTCTAATTCATTTATCAAACTGTTTAAGTTTCTATTTCCTTGTTGATCCTCTGTCTGGTTGTTCTGTCTACAGAGGACAGTGGTGTAGTGAAGTCTTCCACTATTATTGCTGAAACCTCTATCACTCCCTTCAGTTTTACCGATATTTGCCTCATGTACTTTTGAGCTCCCTGATTGGAAGCATAACATTTATGATTGTTATTTCTTCTTGGTGAACTGTCCCTTTTATCACTATGTAATGTCCTTCCTTGTCTCTTATGACGTCTTTACATTTAAAGACTATTTTCTCTGATAGTATGGCCACTCCTGTTTTCTTTTGGTCACAGCTTGCATGGAACATCATTTACCATCCTTTCACTTTCAATCTATTTGTATCCTTGGGTCTAAGGTGAGTCACATAAGCAGCATAAATTTGGATTATATTTCTTAATCCATTCTGCCAATCTGTATCTTTTAATTGGTGAGTTTAGTCCAATAACATTCAAAGTTATTATTGTAAAGGCATTTCTTGATTCTATCTTATCCTTTAGTTTTTATTTGTCAGATCTGTATATTCTTTTCCTTCTCTCTCTTTCTATCCTTTAAATTACCATTATTGGGGGTGTCCAAAGGTAGTTCAGTGGTAGACTTCTCGCCTACCATATGAAGAACTGGGTTTGATTCCCAGCCCATGCACTTCCCAAAAAAATTAGAATGAGGGAGAGATTAAAATTTTCACAGACAGACAGATGCTGAGAGAATTTGTCAACAACAGACCGGCCCTATATGATATACTAAAGAGGGTTCTGCTGCATGAGAAAAAGATGAGAGAGGGAGATTTAGAGGAAGGCACAGAATTGAAGAATACCAGTAATGATATATATATATATATTTTTGTATGCCATACAGCAGGATCACATTTCATTATTTTTCCATGTGAGTATCCTGTTTTTGCAGCCTACTTGTTGCAAATTTGTTGTACCCCCTCCCTCATTTTTTGAAGAACAGTTTGGCTGGGAACAGTATTCTTGACTGGAAGTTTTTCTCTTTCAGGATCTTAAATATATCATACCACTGCCTTCTTGCCTCCAGGGTGCCTTTTAAGTAGTCAGAACTCAGTCTTATGTGGTTTTCCTTGTATGTAGTAGATTACTTTTCTCTTGCACCTCTCAGGATTCTCTGTTTCTCTTCAACATTTGACAGACTGATAAATATGTGTCTGGAGTAGGCTTATTTGGATTTGTTCCATTTAGGGTTCCTTGGACTTCTTTTATTTGCATATTTAGATATTTTATAAGGATTGGGAAGTTTTTCCCCCATTATCTCCTCAACTGATCTTCCTAGCACCTTACTCTTCTCTTCTCCTTCTGGGATACCAATAATTTTTATATCTGTTCACTTTGTTTTGTCCATCATTTCCCTGAGATCCAATTCAAATTTTTCCATCTTCTTTTCCATTTGTTCTTTTGTGCATTCTAAATCAATTGCCCTGTCCTGTAGTTCACTTATTCTTTCTTCTACCTTTTCAGATCTGCTGTTGTATGTCTGTAGTATATTTTTTATTTGGTCTACAGTATCTTTCAGTTCTGATATCTGCTATTTTTCTTTTTATTCCTTCAAATTCTTCTTTATGCTTTTCTACTGTCATCTTGATGTCCTGTTATGTCATTAACCAACCTATTGAATTTATTTAGTAGAGTTGCATGAACATCTTTGAGTAGTAGTTCCAAATCTGTGTCTCCTCTGGTATCTTAATTTGGTTTTTAGGCTGAGCTATATCTGTCTGCATCTTTATATGCTTTATGATTTTCTGTTGCCTTCAAGGCATTTAAGCTTCTTGATAGGATTACTTTGGAAGTTGATATACTTCAGTAGTCTAAGGTTTTGTTTATGCAGAATGGGCAATGGGCAGTGTATAGTGTGTAGGTGCTACACTGGTGCCTGGGAGCATGTGATATGAGGTGTGGAGCTGTGTGGGGGCAGTACAGTGGTTGTGGGCATGAGGTGAAATTTGGGAATGACTCAAAGTGCAGGGGCAGGGCACAGCAAAGAACACATGGAGGCAAGGCAAGGCAGGAAGTGTATCGGGGGGCAGAGCAGGTGTGAGGGACTTGGGGGTGTGGTACAGCATGATGTGTCTGTGTGTGGGTGGGTGTGCATGTAGAGCACAGAGTTGTAGGGAACAGGGCATGGGCTTCAGGGCACAGAGGTCAGAGCATAGGGGCAGGAGGGGCTCGTCTTGCATGGGGTAGTGGGGATACTGGAGTGGGTGAGGCATGGGTGTGGAGATGGTGATGTATGGTTGCACACATGCACAGGTCTTGGGAGGCAGGTGGGGTCTGGGGGAAGATGCATGGGTTGGGGAAGTGGGGAACATATCTGCATGTCATGGGGTATACAGGGGCAATAGATCACAGGTGTGCAGGTACACAGGTGCAGGATTCAGGTGGGGTGGGAGGGATATGGGTACACAGGGTGTACGCAGGATTCAGGACAGGAGTGCGTGTATGCGTGTGGTGGAGAACGCAGCAAGGATGCACATGTGTGCAGGGGCTGGGGCAGGGTGGTGGGGCCCAAGATGTGCACATGAGTACCTGTGGGGTGGGCAGGGCATGGGTACACAGGGTGCAGGATGAGGTTTTGGGGCATGGATGCACATGCGGACACCTGTGGGGTGGGCAGGGTACAGGTGCATGGTCATGGGGAGGTGGGATGCATGTGCATATGTGTGGGAACGGCGGGGTGCTGGTGTGCATACGCACAGGGCTCACTTGGGGTCCAGGGTGGGGGGCACATGGTGGTTGCTGGGGCAAAGATGTGCACATGTGTGGGTGGAGCTGGCAGGTTGCAGAGGTCAAGGGAGCATGGCATGGGTGCATGGGTGTTTGCTCAGGCTGGGCACATGTGTGCACAGGTCCAGAGAACAGGCTGAGTCAGGGTCTTTGTGGTGGCAGGGTGAGGGGTGAGGGTGCATGGTGCGTGAGAGGCAGGCATGGTTTGCAGGGGGTGTGGGGTACGGTGTATCTGTGTGCCTTGTTCAAGGGTAGTGTCTTGGCTTACTTCCTAGCCCTGTCTCTCTGTCCCTGTACTCTTGAGGGCTTTGGGGCACTCCTTTTGGAAATTGGTACCTTAGGCTCTTTTCACTAGCAGGATGGCCTCCATTTCTCTGCATCTCAATTCCTCAGCTTTTTCATCTGAGACCTGTCTCTGTGTGTAGAAGGCCCTCTAAGGTCATTTGCACACTGGAATTGCTAACCCAATCATTTTTTCTGTCACTTCTTTAGCTGTTCCTTGAACTCGGCCAATTCTCTTGCAGCATCTTACAAGAAGTCTACCATGCTGTTTTGATTGCTGTGACTTTTTAATAAGTTTTAATCAGGAAGTGTGTGTCCTCCAGCTTCATTCTTCTTTTTCAAGATTGCATAAGCTATTTGGGGCCCCTTACCTTTCCATATACATCTATTGATTGCTTTTCCATTTCTGCAGAGATGGCTGTTAGGAATTTCAATTGGGATTGCATTGAATCTGTAAATTACATTGGGTAGAACTGATATCTTGATAATATTTGGACTTCCAATTGATAAGCATGAACATCCTTCCCTTTATGTAGATCTTCTTTGATTTCTTTTGGCAATGTTTCATAGTTTTCTGTGAATGAATCCTTTACATTCTTGGTTCTATTTATTACTAGATATTTGGTCCTTTCAACTGCTATTTGTGGTGGTTTGAAGTTGTATGTAACCCAGGAAAACATGTTCCTAAAGTTAACCCATTTCTATGGGTGTAGACCCATTGAAGTATGACTTTTTGATGAGGTTACTTCAATTAGGGTTGTCCCTCCACAATCAAAATGGGTCTTCATCCTATTACTGAAGTTTTTTATAAGGCAATGAATTTTAGAGAGAGTGAAAGCCACAGAGGAAGCAGCCAGAAACTGAAGTCAACAGAATCAGGACGCGAAGAGAGAGAATAGGAGATTGCCACATGCCTTCCCTTGTGACAGAGGAGCTGCGGCTTGCCAGCAGCCCCCCATCACCACAGGCTTCAGGGAGAAAGCATTGCTTGGTGATGCCTTGGTTTTTACATTTTCTTGGCCTCACATCCAAGAGCGAATACATTCCCATTGTTTAACCCAACCCATTGTGTGGTATTTATTTAAGCAGCCAAGGAAATTAAAACACAACTCACATTGAATGTTTTTCTTGGTTTCTTTCTCAGACTCATTACAAGTGTCTAGAAACACTGCTGATTTGGGGGTGTTGAACTCGTAACCCGTCATTTTGTTGAATTTGTTTTTTGTTTTTTGTTTTTTTTTACTCTAGAAGCTTTGGTGTCGATTTTTCTTTCAATTTTATGTATACTTCTTAATTCTTTTTCAATCTGGATGTTTTTTATTTCTTTTTCTTTCCTAACTTCTCTGGCTAGAACTTCCAGTACAGTATTAAATAACAGTGGTGACAAGGGCTTCCTTGTTTGTGCTGGATTTTATAGGGAAAGATTTCAGTCTTTCACCATTAAATATAGCTCATTTTTCATATTTTCCTTTTATCATGGGAGGGTGTTTCCTTCTATTCCTAGTTTTCCAAGTGTCTTATCAGGAAGGTTGCTGGATTTTGTCAAATGACTTTTCAGCATCAATTGAAATGATCTTGTAATTTTTTCCTTGTTCTACTAATGTGGTGATTTATATTAATTAATTTTTTTATCTTGAACCACCTCTGCATACCTAGGATAAAAACCACTAGATCATGGTGTGTAATTTCTTTGCTGTACTGTTGGATTCTATTTGAAAGTATTTTGTTGAAGATTTTCACAACTATATTTATAAAAGAAATTGGTCTGCATCACTATTTAGTTTTAGTATTAGGGTAATGTTGGCCTCAAAGAGTGAGCTAGGTAGTATTCCCTTCTTTTCAATTTTTTGGAATACTTTCAACAAGATTTGTTTTAATTCTTGGAATGATTGTTAGAATTCACCTGTGAAGCCATATGGTACTGGGTTTTTCTATGTTGGGATGTTTTTTATGTCTAATTCAATTTCCTTGCTTTTAATGTCCTGTTGAGGTTTTCTATTTCTTGTAAAGTCCATATAGGTTTTTCATGTGTTTCTATGAATTTTTCCATTTCATCTAGCTTATCGAATTTGTTGGCAGATCATTGTTCATAGTATCCCCCCATGATCCTTTTTATTTCTGTGGGGTCAGTAGTAATGCATCCCCCTCTAATATCTGAATTAATTTATTAGCTACTTCTCTCTGTTTTCCTTGTTAGTCCAGCTAAGGGTTTGTCAGTTTTATTGATTTTTTTTCAAGAATCAAGTTTTAGTTTTATTAATTCTCTCAATTGCTTTTTTACTCTCAATTTTGCTTATTTTTGTTCTAATTTTTCTTATTTCTCTCCTTCTCTTTGCCTTGGGAGTAATTTTGCTGTTCTTTTTCTAGTTCCTCCAGGTATGCAGTTAGGTCTTTGATTTTAGCTTTTTCTCCTTTTTAACATAAGCATTTAGTGCTATAAGCTTCCCTCTCAGCAGTACTTTGCTGCATCCTATAAGTTTGATATATTATTTCTCATCTACATTTCTTCCAAAGTATTCACTGATTTGCAGGTTATTGTAGAGAAATCTATTTCTCCCTTCAGTTTGCCAGTGTTTGCTCATGTATTTGGGGGCACTGTGATTAGGTGTTATAAATTTTTCTGATTGTGATTTCTCTCTGTGATTCTTTATAAGAAATAAAGTGTCCCCCTTTATTTCCTATCATAGCATTGACTTAAAGTCTATTTTGTTTGAGAATAGTATAGCTACCCCAGCTCTTATTTGGTTACTATTTTCATGGAATAACATTTTACAATCTTTCACTTTCAACCTTTTTATGTCTTTGGGTCTATGGCAAGTCTCTTGTAAACAACACATAATTGGATTAAGCTTTCTAATCCATCTACCCATTTGTGTCTTTTGACTGGAGAGTTTGACCCCCTTAACATTCAGTGTTAGTACTGAAAAAAGTAGTACTTCAGCTATTTGTCCTTTGGATTTTATATGTCATATCTTTTTTTGCCCCTCTTTTATATTATTGCAACCTGCTTTTCTGTGTAGTTGATATTTTGTGATGTATCTGACTAATCCCTTTCTCATTTCTATCTTGTATAGTTTAAAAATATTTTCTTTGTGCTTACCATGGGGTTTATATTACACAACCTACATCTATAAGCAACTAACTTGAAAAGGCAACAACAACTTAGCTTCAACAGCATACACATTCTCTGTTACCATTTTCTTCTATTTCCCCTCTTTATGTTGTTTTTGTCCCACTTTTCCACTTTACATTTCACATGTCCACTAATGGGAACTATGCTTTTTTCTTATTCAATTGTATTCTGGTTCTTATATAAATTGAAGAGTAGAGTTGTATATTGAGGATACAGTACTATTGAATTTTACATTTACCATTTTAGTTACCTTCACTAATGTTCTTCATTTCTTCACATTACTCAAGCCACTTTCTCCTATCTTTTCTTTCAACCTGAAGAACTCCCTTTAGCAATTCTTGTAGGACAGGCCTTTTGTTAATGAACTCTCTCAGTTTCTGTTTATCTATGAATATTTAAAACTCTCCCTCATTTTTGAAGGGTAGTTTTGCCAGATAAAGAATTTTGGGCTGGAAGTTTTCTCTTTCAGTACCCTAAATATGTCAAACTACTGCCTTCTTGCCTCTATGGTTTCTGATGAGAAATAAGGACTTAGTCTTATTGAAGACTCCTTGAATGTTACAAATCATTTGTTTCTTGATGCTTTCAGAATTCTTTCTTTGTCTCTGGCATTTGACATTCTGATTAGTATGTATCTTGGAACAGGTTTATCAGGGTTTATTCTATTTAGAGTATGTTGTGCTTCTTGGACATGTATATTTATATTTTTCATAAGAGTTGGGAAACTTTCAGCCATTATCTCCTTAAATATTCTTTCTGCTCCCTTTCTCTTCTCTTTCTGAGACACCAATTATGTGTATATTTGTGTCCTTTGGTTGTCACTCAAATCCCTATGATACTGCTCATTTTTTCCCTCTATACACTCTTCTAACTGCATGATTTCAATTGCACTGTCTTCTAGTTCACTGATTCTTTCTTCTGCCTGTTCATATCTGCTGTTGTATGTGTCTTGTGTATTTTTAACCTCCAATATTGAGCTCTTCAACCCCATAATTTCTAGCTCTCTTCTATACGTATAAACTCTTCTTTATTCTCATAGATTATTGTCTTAATGTCCTTTAGCTCTTTATCCATATTTTTCTTCATCTCCTTGAATTATTATATAGGAAATTTTTTGAACTTCTTTGATTAGTTCTTCCAACTCCTACATCATCTCTTAAGTTTTAACTTGTTCTCTTGACTGAATCATGATTTCTTGCTCTTTGTATGGCTTGTAATTTTTTACTGATGTCTAGGCATCTGACTAATTAGTTAACTTTGAAGGTCCATTTCTCCCTCTTATCTGGAGTTTTAATGTTGATTGACTCTATATTAAGACTCTTTTTTTGATGCTTTGTTAACTTATTCTATAGCTTTAGAACAGTCAATGTTTAACTGTTCAGAATTTCTTAACTCTTCTTCATCTGATTCTTAGATTGGATATGTGGTGCATTTTCAGATTGAACTTTTTGTGCAATTGTTTCACCACCAAAAGTAAGTTTCCTTTCCTTTCTTTACCCAGGAATCATGTTCTTTCTGTTTGTTTTTGTGCAGAATTTTCTGCCCAGCTCCTATGATTTGTTTAAATTCTCTCCTTCACTTAGTTGCCCCATTTTCCTTACAATTCTCAGTTCTGGGACCTGTCTGATTTCACAGCAGTTCAGTTCAATCCCCACCTTTTTATTTCTTCTGTGAGATTTCTCTGCCTCTGGTTTGTTCCCTTTGGGGTATCCTGCAATGTGTAGCCAGAGGGAGACTATTCAGAAGGTGGGTTACTAAAGAAAAGTCCGTTTTGTGGATTGTTGGTCCCACCTACTGAAACTGGATAAAATGAGGGCACAACAGTTCTTGCTAAAAGTTCTATGGAAGTCTCTCTCTTTTTTATTTTTTGCCCTGGATGTCCTTTTCCCACAACACAGCACTCCTCAGCAGCTTGTGCTCTGCCCTGAGTTTCTGCAGCCTTATTCCCTATATCTGGATATGCATGGAGTTCTGCCTCACTGCTGTGAATCACTGTACAGTCTCTGTCTGTGGTGGGAGGGACCTGTGCTGTGCTGCGTCTGTGTGTCTTCCAGGCTGTGTGGAACTGAGTGAGGGAGAGGGGAAAGAAACTGATTGGTGGTAGGATGGGATTTTCCTACCTGATTTTTTTTTCTTTGATTCAGCACTGGTGGAGTCCTTCTCTATCTCTAGAGTCATCCAGAATTCTGACCAAGTGGGAATTTTGTGTCCTTTTATTTGCTCTATCTCTGAGGAGGCTTTTTCAGGGGGTGTCTTACATCACCATGTTGATGATGTCACTTTGACTATTATTTCTTGTGATTTTTTTATTCCTAATTTTTCTCTTCTCTACTCTGTCACCGCAATAACAAAATGGTATCCTCTTGATACAGCACTATAGGTTATCGAAGTTCTGCTTGTTACTTTTCTTCTTTAATTCTCTCTGTGCTCAATCTGGATAATTTTTTTTTGTATCCTGTATAGTGGGGTCACATTTCATTATTTTTCCCTGTAAGTATCCCATTATTGCAGCACGATTTGTTAATTTTTGTTTGTTATGGTTTTTGCTTGTTTGTTTGTTTGTTTGTGGGGGGAATGCCTGGACCAGGAACTGAACCCAGGTTTCTCACATGGCAGGTGAGAATTTTACCACTGAACTACCCTTGCACCCTTCAATCTAGATATTTTTTATTGACTGCTTTTTTAAGTTCACTGATTTTTCTGTTGTATTAATATGCTATTAATCCTATTCTATGAATTATTTTTATTTGTATACTATAGACTTCAGTTCTAGAATTTATATTGCAACAGTTTTCATCTGTTTTGAAATCTCCAAATCATTTCATCCATTATGTCCACATCTATTCCGATGGCACTTAACATATTTATCATATGTTAATTCCAACATATCAGTCATCATTGAGTCTCTTTCTTTTGTGTGCTTTTCTAATACTGCACATATATAGAAACATTTTTATGTTATACTGAACACTGTAGATAATAGGTTTCAGACACTTTGGATTCCATTTCTTCCTCTGAAAGTTATTGAGTCTTGTTCTGGAGTACAGTTAAAACACTTGTCAATCTCCTCCATTTTGGGGGGCTTAATTTTAGGTTTTATTATGCCAGGTTGTGCTGGTTTGAAACTGCTATGTACCCAAGAAAAACCATGTTCTTTTAATTCTGTCTTGTGGGGGCAGACCTATTGTTGGGTAGGACCTTTCGATTAAGTGTTTCCATGGGGTTGTGACTCCACCCATTCAAGGTGGGTCTTAATCCACTTGCTGAAGTCTTTTAAGGGACAGCCAAGAGATTTGAGAGAAGCTAAGAAAGAAAATGCCCCAGCAGAAGTCAGAAGGACCCACAGGACTTGAGAGAGCCATTTTAAGTAAGAATGACCTTTTCCCCTACAACCTTGATAACATTCAGTATACCATTTTTTTGTTTCTTGCCATTAGGATAAATAAAAAGTTCACCTTTATTTTAATTTGTATTATATCAGTAAAGTTTGATCTTTTATATATTTCATTGCCTGTTTGTATCTCTTCTTTCCTTTGATTAACTATGTTTAATAGTTATTGAACACCTACTATGAACCAGACACTGGTTGATACTGTGGATTAATTGTCAGCAAGTGCTGGGCAAGTCTGAGATACACCTTACAGACCACGTCCCAGCATCACTACCCCGTCTCCTTTTCTAGTTTGCACAGCTGTTACATATGTTTCCATTCCACAGCCCAGGGAAGATGTAGGTCCATTGAAAAGACCTGACCATACTTTAAAATCCAACAAGTAGTTCCAGCTGCTTCACAAGGTTGGCACTCTCCTGGTAGGGCTCCTCTCCCTGGGCTTGTATGAAGCAAAAAAAAACAAAACTTTTGAATGACCTATTCATTTCACCTGTCAATACGTCTCTGTGAGTATTTATTTTAATTAAAGCAAAACCATTTATGGCTTACTTCACTGCTCATTGTTCAATATTTTGTTTTTTTTTTCTATACAGGTATTCACCTTTACGGGACAACTAAAAATCCAGGCAAAAAAAATTCAGAAATATATACCAAAAATTATTGAACTATCTTAAACATGATACCCCTTCCAACATGATATATTAAGAAATGCAAAGAATTGACAGAAGAATATAAAACTGGCTCTTCTCCACTCCACTGACTTCTGCCATTCTCACTTGTGCCAGAACTATAATCTTCACTACGATTTTTTATCATGATGACAGGTGCTCTGATATTCTGCGTGTAATATTTAAATATCTCATTGAAGAGGTCTAGGGATTTATAACAGGAATAATTAGCCAGTTCTACTGCAGAAAGGGGAAGACAACACTTGGCACTCCCTTGACATGTTAGATTATATAATCACCACATGAGTGACACCCATGCAATAACCCAATCTTCACTGTCTTTTCCATTTGCTCATTTGCTAGAGAAATTAAATATCAAGAATTATAATGGATATGATTATCAGATGTGCCACTTTAGGTCATGTCAAAATCTAAGCAAAACCTATTATATGTGTTTTCTAAGACTAAAATCTAGTTATATGCGTAAGATGGTGTCAGAAAAGAAAAAGAAAATGAAGCATGAAAGATGAGCTAAAATACAATTAATATTGCTTGATAGAGGCATCAAATAATAGCATAACTATTAAGAATAATTAGAATCATAGCATAAACTAAAGGAACAATACGGGCAGTTTAGATAAGGATAAAGCTTCATTTTCCAGAAATGTAAACTCACAATGCAAATTAAAGGAAGACTAGGATGTCACTCTTGTCATAGAAATAGCCCAGACCAATAGGCTACACCCTATTAAAGCCATTTGTACAAACAGTTAACATTTACTACGACATTTACTATGACAGTTAACATTTACTATGACATAACCATCCCACAAAGAAAGAATTTTGGAAACACGAAATAGGCCAATTTTGGAAAAAGAGCAATCAACTAAACAATTAGATAATGTTGCCACAGGCACTGTTTTGTTCCTTTATCCTTTATGTTTCCTTTCTATAATGATGAGAAAGTGTGACAAGATACCTGTTGACCAAATACTCTAAATTCTGATGCAATTCTAGGAGCCATTCCCTCATTTCACTGCTATGGTATGTAGCATTTTTCTAAGATGGTCCCGTAGATTTCCCATTCACCTAGTCTCCACATCCTGTATAATTCCTGAGACTGTGAGTGTAACTTTTTCTTAAAGCTGACTTGAAGAAAAGGAGATGATCAGGACAGGCCCAATACAATCACAGGAGGCATTTAAAAGCAGAATTTTCTCCAACTGGTGGCAGAAGAAGAAGGCAGAAACTTGAAGTATGATGAGCATTTGGCATGCCGTTACTGGCTTGAAGATGGAGGGAACCACGTGGCAGGTAATGTGGGCAACCTCTAAGAACCAAAAACAGTCCCTGACTGACAACCAACAAGGAAAATGGAACCTCTGTTTAGAGAATCAACCACAAGAATGAGCTCGGAAGCAGATTTTTCCAGAGCCTCCAGATAAGAACTCAGCCCAACTGACACATTGATATGAGTCTTTGAGGCCCTGAGCAGAGAACCCATTCACACTGTGTCTGCACTTCTGACCTACAGAACTGTGTGCTAATAAGTGGGGGTTGTTTTAAGACACCAAGTTTGTAGCAATTTATTACACAGCAATATGGAATTAGCTGTGGGGCCCCCTCGAGAAAAGATTAAGGGGTTATACTTCTTTTCCTACCTGTATTTTTCCCATGAACTTGGGGGAATGTTAAGTCCAGAAGACCATAACCAGGAGGGAAAAAAGAAGAGAGAGAGGCAGTTTATATTATCTATGAACTAGGGGTCCTCAGCTGAAAGGGTAAAAGATGTCTCTGGAAGCTTGCCTGTCCTCCAGCCTGGCTCAAAGGTGGGGTACATCACAAAGACATTTGGGGGAAAAATCCAAGTCAGTACAACAGAAAGTACATTTTACTAGGATGGCCCCTGCTCTAGTGTCACCTCCTGCACACCAGGATTCAGAACTAAAAATTTCTGATAGTGGAACCAGATTTGGATGTCCCATATTAATTAAATAAGGTATCTCAAGTACAGTGAAAGGTTGATCGTTTTTAATACCTACTGACTGAAGGGATTATAAACTCTGCAAGACTCCATAGAATCAATTCCTGATTATTACTAATGACTAAAATGGTCTGTCAGCAACACTCAGACCCCAGAAAGAAAACTATATGCAATTTTTAAGTCTTCAGAGACTCATCATTTCTTCAGTTCACATGGTTTTCAGAAGCCTGGCCACAGCTGACCCTCCTGCCTTGCAACTTTGGCTTATATCTACCTGGGAAAGTCAAACCATAAACCTAGGGAGCTGGCTTCCTGTAAGTCCTGTCACTGATGATCTTTCTCAAGACTGGAGCAAAAGCCATGCTTGTAGTCAAGCCAACAGTAGGAGAAGCTGTCTGGTTACTTCACAGGAGGCCTCATTACTTGATAACTCACCACATTCAGGATATGACCCTATGCCTTCCAGGCTCAGGAAACTGATTTTTATGGTGCCCAGAAAGAACAAATTCACATGCATTAAGCCTGAGAAGACAGATGTTATGTCTAAAGGCTGAAAAGTCAGCTACCATGTGAATGAAAAAGCTCACCTTGGCTTGACTAGTGCATTTTCTCTCTGTGAGCATATAAATTGTGAACATAATATGAATCAGAAAATTGTTGCATAAACATGGAATCAGAACCAAATGATTTAAGTCCATGAGACAATGATAAACAGCATCAAACCAAGAGTAGTATGACATGGGAATGTAGCATGGACGCTGGAACCAGACTGTCAGGCATCAAATCCTGGCTCTTCCACTAATTAGTTGTATATCCTTGGTTAAGTTATATAGGCTCTATGCTTCAGTTCCCTCATATGTAAAGGTTATGGAAATAAAAATACCCATCTCAGAGTACAGAAAGTTAGGTGAGGGAGTGATGCATTGTTCCAAAGCTACTTACTCTTCTCTGTTTCATGTATCAGTATATTTAAAGCCATACAATTAAGTCTGACATATAGTAAATCCTATATTTATATCACTATCATACTCAGCAGTTTGTGTCAAATTACTTTCCTCCTGGACAATGTTTCTACATGTATTTTTGTTTATATGTGATAATAGGGTTTGAGGTGGTACTTCATCAATTAATAATAAAAGTAATAATAATAACTAATGTAGATGGGGAGCTCACCATATACTCTGGCATTATTTTAAACTCTTTACAAATATTAAATCCTCAAACCACTCTTTGAGGTAGAGAGTATTATCACATTCGTTTTAAGACGAAGTGCTTGAGGCAAAGAGGTTAAGCAATTTGTATAAAAATTTGGCTCTACCTCAAATCTACTGCATCAGAACCTCCAATTTAACAATATTTCCAAGTGATCTGTTACCTATTTAGATTTGAGAAGCACAGATCTAAATCCCTACAGCATGCTGTCTCTCCATATATTAAATTATTCAAGCTTCATAACAAAAACAATGAGCTAAAAAAAAAAAAAACAAAGATTATATACATGACAAAAAATAGGCAAATAAGTAAATCTCCCCATGTCTTGTGGCTGGTAATTGGCAGGGTAGCAACATAAACTCAGGCTGTCCAAAACCAGAGCCCTTGCTTAGTCTGAACCAATATGCTATACTATCCTGCCAAAACCTTCCAATTGTTGGTTTATAGCAGAGAACTGACAGCAAATGATGCTTGCTCTTTTGTCTGTTTTACTTTGGGAACATAGCCAGCCCCAGAAGGCAAGTCCTGGGTAACTGCCTCAAGATATTTGGATGATGCTTGCAAACTCTTCAGCTAGAAAAATGTCCTAGTAACAGAAGAGAAGACCAACAGACATGTAATTAATCATCTTGAGTTTCAAGCTTTTATAAGTTTCCATCATTTAAAAAATTGCTTCTCTTGCATTCTACTTGCTCTCAGTTGGATAAAGAAGGATGTAAAGATCATTCACTTGAATGTACAAAATTCCATTCTGAGAATTGTTGAGTCTGTCCTCTCTCTAACCCACCCCACTACACACTCAACACACACACACACACGTGCTGCTCACTCATGTACTCCTGAATTAAAAAGACAAAACTGAGAAAAGGGCAGAGAGCCTTGTGTCAGAGTTCTTTACCCATTTTTCCTTACCAAAAAAAAAGAAAAGATAATATGTTGGGAAGAAGGAGCCAAATGCTTGTTAAGTATGCCTGTCTTCTTTTGAAAGTCTGTTTACTTCCACAAAGGAAACAATTTACCAGACACTTGCATAGAACTTTACATCCATTATCTAATTTAATCCTCAAGAGGATGCTGTGAGGCAGGCACACTTATTATTGAATGTTGCCACTAAGTGGAAAAGCCAGAATTTGAACACTCCTGTTTCTGGAGTAACCATCTCTAGGATAGATTCCAGCTGTGACTTCATGCAATCATGCCTCTGTCAAGAACATGAATCAGACATTTGTTTAATTGGATTTTTGTTCGCCGTAGAAGAAACAAGCTGACCCGACCATGAAAACAAATTTGGTTTCATTTATCAGCTAGTTCACCTGTGTGAGGCATAGCTGCTTAGTTCAACTTCTCAATCAAGAACAAATTATTGAATTTTAATCATTGCTGCATTCATAGCTCCACCTAGAGCTAAAAATGGCACCTAAAAAAAGTAAAAACTTTTATCATAGAGTAGCATTCTCTCTTCAAGCACAAACAGTACTTTACAATTTAAGGGGAAAATGTAAAAATATACTCTAAAAAGAATGGTCATTCAATATAAACATACTGGCTTCTAGCCTAGTCTCTGCCTCACCTAAAATATACTTCTCAATGGCTTCTTTAATTTATTTTCTTTAGAACCTCTGCCACTATTTGATAGCATAAAAATATGCTTTAAAAAAAAACCAATATCACATATAATGCAGCCCCATCTGGTTAATGACACAGAATTATGAGCCTTCTTAGGCCCTATATAGTTCTCTAAATCCCACTGGATCCAATTATTGACTCACCATTAAAATATACTATTAAAACAAGCTTACTAGAATAGAATACAAATTAGAAAGATTCATTTTAATATATTATCAAAGTAATATAAGCACGTTTTTAAAAATGAAGCAGAAGAGTAGGTGTCATAATGAAAACAAACTTTGCAGTCCCACCTCTCCACAAACTCAAATTCACTTCCAAGAAGCAACTACTTTTTAAAAAATTAATTACTAAATAATTAATAAGTTAATAATTAATTAATAAAATAATAGGACACACTCACAAATTACCCACATCCTAGGTTTTGCCAGATGTTACCATCTCATCACATTTTAAAAATGGTGCTCTAAAAAACATTTTTAGAGATTTCTCCTTGGGCACCTGGAGGAGAATAGAAATAGAATTGCTGGGTTGCATATAACATGTACACATTTTTAATTTTACAAGACATTGAAACCGCTCTCCAAAGTATTCATGCAAATTTAAACTCCTACTCCCATGTATAATATTTGTTATTTCCCCCAAATCTTTACAACATTGGTCAATCATTTATTCTTATCCCAATATCACACACTGGGGATTAATTCAGTTTGGCCTCACCTAAATAGGGTCTTCAAAGACCCTATTCACAGACAAGCCCTTACCTTAACTAAAAAGAGCATATTCAACATTCCTATTTACAAATGAATTCACACCAACAGGAAGGTGGGTTACACTTGATCATGTTTTTGGTGGGGTACATGATTCAATCCCAACATTGTTTTTCTGTTGTTGTTTTTTTGCATGGGCAGGCACCAGGAATCAAACCCGGGTCTCTGGCATAGCAGGTGAGAACTCTGCCACTGAGCTGTGTGGCCCACCCCCAACATTTTTTTTGTGTGTTTAAATATTATCCCTTTGAAATTATACTTTACCAATAATTGTTGCTGGAATATAGGAATACTATTGAATTTAAATATTGATCTTTTGTCCAGAAATCTTGCTGAACTATTTTATTATGCCTATAGTTTGTAGATAATCTGGTATTTTCCATTTGAAAAATAATCATATCAAGCAAATTACGGGGCTATAATTTTCCTTCCTTTCTAGTACTGTTTTTTTTTTTTCTTTTCTTTTTTCTGGTGTCATTTTTAGCTCGAGCTAGCAGTTCAACGTCAAAGAGAAATAGTTCCAGCTTTGTTCTCCTTCTGAAATTAAAGAGAACCATTTTAACGTGTCTCTATTCCATGAGATTGCAGAATTTTATACTCTGCTAACAGTTTCAACTGGGAATGGCTATTAAATACCATTAAGTACTTTCAGTACCACAATTTAGGCAATCACATGATTTTCTTAGGATGAACATTTATTTTATCATCTAAACTGGGAAAGCTTTGACAGTGAAAGTGGGCATTATTAATTGTTAGGGCAACAGCATAAATCTTAATTTTCCACAGCCACCATAGTTTTTCACCTTTCATGTTAAATGTGATACACTTCATTAATAGACTTCATATTTTAAAAGCATCCTCCAAATAAATTCTATGTAGTAACAGTGTAATTTTTGTTGCATTGCTTGCTTTAGTTTGTTAATCCTTATCAGGAATTTTGCATCTAAATTTATAAGTGAAAAGCACCTATATAAATCTATTAGCATTAACAATGCTTTATTCCATGCAAATATTTCTTATATGTAATTAAAATACTGCATATATTCTGCATACTGCCTTTGTATCTAACTCTGCATCACTCTTCATAACTCTCATGTTTAATGACTACCTAATAATAACTTAAATCATTAAGTGCTTTGTGGACTGGGCCTGTGTTTTTGGTATCTATGTATGTCCAGGTCCTAGCACAGCACCTAGCATAAAATAGGGTCTAATTAATAGTTGATATTGATGAACAATAAAGAATTGTCTTTTATGTTCTCCAATATTTGCTGTTCTTCAATATACGTTCATCATTATTATCATTTTTATTAATATTAACTTAGTAGCTATAGGTTTGGAATAACATGTTACTCAATCAGTTTTCTGAGAAAACAATTTAATTTATTTAAATCCACATTTAGTGGTTTGGTATGTTTGTTTCTTCTGTGTTTTTTTTTAAACATTTGAGTTTTTCAACTTTAAAATATTTATCAATTATTTTCTATAAAATCAATCCCCAGAAATAAAGTTACTGAACCGACGATCATGAACATTATCATGCGTCAAACCTTTTCTCAAATTGTTAAATTATCAATGATATCATAAACGTTTTAAGATTTAATCTTTATAGTATACTTGACAGAATTAGGTAATATCTTTTTAAACCTAAACTACATATTTGGGCATTATCTTTAAAAAACATTTTGGTTAATTTAATAAATCAAAATGAATTAGAAACATTATCATCAGAATACCAATCAGATGCATGCTTTGTACACAAGCTATGTCCTTTACAAGCAGCATCTAGAAGTGGTGCAAATGGCCTCAAAAGGTGCTGGTGATGATTTTTATTTATCTGGAATAATGGAATATAAACAGGTCTGGGATTAAAAGCTATGGTCTTGTGTCCATCCTCAGCCACTTCTTCTTCCCCTCTGCTCTAAGCGATACATAAGGGTAGCCAAAGAGTATATTTCATTTGGGAGTGTATATGTGGGGAGGGTGGGAGCAAGGAAGAGTACAAAGGACAGGAGGAGTCCAGGAGAACAATGAAATGGCCAAAGTGTCTAAGTCAGAATGGTAACCCAATTCCATTTAATAATTACCATGAATAGAGATGGGTGGGATAGTACTGGAGCCTTGTTAAGGAGCAGAAGAGGAAACAAGGACAAGGACTCCAGTTTCTATCTATAGTTATGGATAATATCCTGGCAGAGATGATATCTGATTTATGTATTTAAGGATGAATGGGAAACAAGCAGGGCAAGATGGTGGCATATGGAGGTGTGGGATTTTTTAGTCCTATAGAGCAGCTACTAAATAGCCAGAAACTGTTGGGAACAACTGTGTTGGTGGGACATACATGACTGGAAACCCCTTGTACACCAGTCTGGAATGGGTAGAAGGGCTGAAATCACTGCACAGAACTGTAAATAAAGCTCCCAAACTGGAGAGGCTAGCACCTCTCCCCACTCGCATAGCAGGCTGTGTTGGAGACACTTTCCTTTGGGAAAAAACAGCCATTTCTACTAGGAACAAGGGAAGGTAGCCCAACCCAAGATCTGTGGTTTTAATTTTTAAAATTTTGACTGCTGAATACAAGCTCTGAGCACAGATAAACCCAGGAAAAGCAGGAAAGGAACCCTGAGAGCTTTCCCAGCAGGGAGGAGGAGAGGCTAATGATAAAACAACAGGTTTTTGGAGTCAGCCAAGTTCAGAGCACAAGAAAAGGGATGCATTCCAAGAAGCCTGGGTAAGAACTCTAGCTCTTGATGGCAAACCTCAGGCTCTGAAAAGGGTTGTCTTATTATTTTTTTAGACTATTCTAAGTAGCTTATTAGAGAAAGCATCAGGCATTTTCAGTTGTCAGCACTTAGCCAGGTAAGGGCAGAGTTAAGATAGGTCTGAGAGACAAAGCCATGAATCAAATGAAGGAGATAATTCTCCAAAGGGTGTATCTTCCCCTCGAAAAGGGGGGTAGGCCCAGCAAAGCGACAGCCCTCACTCAGAGAATTCAGACTCCAGGGGCTAGAAAACAGAAACAGTTTAATCTTGCTATCTACCTCAACCTCTCTCTCAACCACACCCCCCTCCTGGCAGGGACAGGAACTGCAGAAAATTAAAGGCACCAAACCACTTGATGCCAGTGGGGAGTTGCAGAATGACAAGCCACCTGCTAGGCAGGATAGGAAAAGCAGAGAGTCTGCAGGCTTCACAGGAGAGTCTGACAATCTGCTGAGTCTCATCCTCAGGGAAACTTGATAGTGACTAATCTGTTCTCCTGTGACCTGGGCCTGATTGCTCTTGGAAAATCTAATTGCAATCAACCTTATCTGGAGAGACCCTCCTCAAAGAAAAAGTAAAAAGACTCCATATAGGCAAAGTAAGAACCAGGAAAACAAGAGCTGGAAAATTCTGACCAATTAAACAGAAACTATAATAGAGGTCTAGGATAAGTTGAACTGAATGCCAAAGTACAGATAGAGAACAAAGCCAACCAACATGGAAAACCTAGGTAAAGGAGAGAAAATGACCTCCAGAATAAACTAATCAAGGAAACCAGATGCACCAGCAAAAAAATTACAAGTCATAGTAGGTAACATGAAGATATGGCCCAGACAAAGGAACAAACTAACATTTCCAATGAGATACAGGAGTTAAAACAACTAATTAAAGATGTTTAAACAAACATGCTAAATAAAATTAAAAATCGAAGTACACTGAACAAGGCTGAGTGTGAGTATGGTTGAAAGAGGAAGGCTAGGGGCATGTATGACACCAGAAGGAAAGAAAGAAGATAAAGACTTGGACTGTATAACTTAGCAAAACCTGGAGTAGACAATGATAGTGATTAAATATACAAATATAAGAATGTTTTTACATGAGGGAGAACAAATGAATGTCAACACTGAAAGGTTGAAAATTGGATGGTATATATGTTTTTCCATATGGTATATGGAAAAAATACAGTCAATATGCACTACTGTCTATAGTTAACAGAAACATTGTAATATGCTTCAATTAAATGCAACAAAGGCGAAATACCAAGGCTAAACATCAGTAAGAGAGGGATTTTAGGGTGGGGTATGGGATCTTGGTGCTGGCGATATTGTTTCTCCTTTCTTTCAATTTTTCTTCTTCATTTTTTCCTCTTTCTTTGCAGAAGAAATGGAAATGTCCTCATATAGAGTGTGATGATGAATGTATAACTATGTGATTATACCAGGAACCACTGATTGTTTACTTAGGATGGAGTCTATGGTGTGTAAATGAAACTGTTTTAAAAATAAACAGAAAGGTAGGTAAAGTACTGGAGAAAATATGGAGAGAGATGTACCTATTCACTGTTGGTAGGGAAGTAGAATGGTGCAGCCTATCTGGAAGGCAGAGTGGTGGTTCCACAGGAGGTTAAGTAATGGGCTGCCATATGACCCTGCAACTCTGTTATTAGGTATATTCTTGGATGAACAGAAAGCAGAGACAATAATGAACATTTAAACACTGGTGTTTATCCCAGTAGTATTCATGATTTGCAATAGCAGGAGGGGGCCCAATGTACATCAACTGAAAAATGCAAAGGCAAACTGTAGTATATATGTACAATGGAATATTGACTGGCTGCAAGAAAGAATGAAGTTGTGAAGCACACAGCCAGGTAAATGAAGCTTGAAGACTGTATGCTAAATGAAATAAGCCAGAAATGAAAAGACAAATACTATAACACCTCACTTATATGGACTAACTATAATATGCAAGCTCTAAGAATTGAATTTGAGAGCATAGGTTATCAGGGGAAGGCTTATTGAAAAGGTTCCTAGATTATAAGCTCTTATAGTAGTCATATCTATTCTGTAGTTGTAACAGTTATTTCTAACTTCTGAAATGATGAGCTGTTTGCATATAACCAGGTTGTCTCCTGGAACTTCAGGTATCTGTGTGACACCTGACACTCAGAAAGAGAGTTCTGCAGCTACAAAAGTCAGCATTACCTAATACAGCAACTGTTTAAAAAGCTGAAAAAGAGATCAGACTTATGAATGCAGCTGATCTAGTTAGGACTAAGGTAAATCAGACTAAAGGGTAAAGGATGATATATGATAGTGTCTGTGTTTTTAAACTTCAACTTCTGTGTGAGAGCAACTGAACAGATGTTTATTGGGTACATAATTTTTATTTTCTGTAGCACAATATCTATTAACTTGCATGGTTGGTTTATTCAAACACCATGATTACATGGAACCTTATCTTGTTGATTTGTACAGGTTAGTGTGATGTCATGAAACATCCTAGAGTAATCTGGGCAGAAAATAAAAGTATTTGCAAAGTTCCCTTGAAGAATTGAGGAAAAAGTGGAAATATTAAATTTCCCCACCTGGGGAATTCCTGATCTTCTCACAAACATTAGGGGCCAATTTAATAGGCCAAGCCCTTGATCCTGGTGCTTGCCCTTATGAAGCTTGTTCCTGCAAAGAATAATCTAAGCCTACTTATAATTATGT
This sequence comes from Myrmecophaga tridactyla, assembly GCA_004026745.1. Taxonomy (NCBI): domain Eukaryota; kingdom Metazoa; phylum Chordata; class Mammalia; order Pilosa; family Myrmecophagidae; genus Myrmecophaga; species Myrmecophaga tridactyla. The sequence continues at coordinate 14,802 of PVIY010000256.1, read as the reverse complement.
CTAAGAGTGACCCCCAGAGAAACTCTTTTGTTGTTCAGATTGGCCTCTCTCTTGAAGCCATATGTGCAGGTAAACGCACTGCCCTCTCCCTTACAAAGGGCATGAATCCCAGGGGTGTTACTCTCTCTGGAAATGTGGGACTTGATTCCCGTGGATGAGCCTAGACCCAGCATCATGGGATTGAAAAAACCTTCTTGTCCAAAAGGGAGAAGAGAATTGAAACAAACTAACATTTCAGTGGGCTGAGAGATTTCAAATAGATTTGAGAGAACATTCTGTAAGTTATTCTTATGCATTATATAGATAATCCCCTTTTAGTTTTTGGTGTATTAGAATAGGCAGAAAGAAATACCTGAAATTGTTTAACTATAACCCAGTAGCCTTGATTCTTGAAGATGACTATATAACAATATAGTTTTCACAGTGTGACTGTGATTGTGAAAACCTTGTGACTGATACTCCATTTATCCAGTGGAGAGCACAGATGAGTAAGGAAATAAAGACAAACATAAATAATTAATAGGGGGTATAAGAAGTATGGGATATCTTGAGTGTTCTTTTTTATTTTTTTTATTTTTATTGTTTTTGGAGTAATGAAAACGTTCAAAAATTGATTGTGGTGATGAATGTACAACTATATAATGATACTGTGAACCACTAACTATACATTTAGGATGATTATATGGTATCTGAATATATCTTGATAAAATTGCATTTTAAAAAAGATGAGTAAAATTAGTGATGTGAAGAATAGGATAGGCAAATTCCTAGCAGAAGGGAAGTGTGTTTAAAACCAAGAAAGTGTAAGAGAGCACTGTATACTCAGAAAGCTGTTATTAGTGCAGGGGCACCAAAGCACAGTGAGAGAGCCAGTGGCTGGAAAACTGCACAAGTAGTCAGGAGTGAGACTGTAAAGACCCCTGTATGTCATGCTAATTTTGTATAGTATCATAAAGAAAATGGGAAGATATTTAATCATGGAAGTGCTATGGTGAAAGTGTTGCTTCAGAAAAGTTATTTTTTAGTTAGATGAAAAATGGGTTGGAGGGAGGTAAGGAAAGAGGCATTGTAGTATTTTAATTCAGAAATAATAAAAGCCCAGAGAAAGAGATTAGCAGAAGAGATTTCCAAAATAGAAAAGGCTTTAAAAAGTATTGAATAGGTTATACAACAGTCATGAACTGAACTTATGTCCCACAAATTCCAAATTAGATTAGTTCCCCTGGCATATGCTCTTCCATAGGCTATATAGTTTCTTAATAATATGTGCTTGAGAAATTGTCTTATCAATGCTCGCTTCCACAAAAGTATTTTCCGCTCTTTGAAAACAGGGTCTTATCTATTTCTTTGCTTACCATTCCATCCTCAGTGCCTAGCAAAGTTCCTGGAACACAATTGGTATTAATAAATACCTTATTATGGATAGCTAGGGAGAAGCAAGATGGTAGATGACTCACAAAGCTTAGGGACAACATTGGGGAATGGCAGAGTTATGGTAACATTCTTTAGAACACAGAGCATTGAAAGAGGGAAAAATTGGGGGAAACAATAAAGTAGGATCAGTTCAACTTTGGACATTTGAATTTGAGATGAATGAAAAACACCCAAGAAAAAACAACCAGACAACATTTTTCGTATTAGTCACATTTGTTATAGATAAAGCAATCCCTAAATCTCAAAGACTCACAACCACAAACATTCAGTCATAATACCATGGCAGAGATTGGTTGTGGCTCTCCTTCGGAATCCATTTGGAAGGAACAACTCCTTCTGTGACATGCTGCTTTTGTGGCAAAAAGCAGAAGTTCAAGATGTCAAGCTTAACCATGCAAACACACTTACGGTCTCTGCTTAGGCATGGTGTCCATCACAGACATGCATTTCATGCAGCCAAGCACAATGTCAATGGAATGGAGATGCATGAACTTACTGGGAAAGAAGCAGTAAATATCAGAGAACAGTAATACAATCTACAATCTAGTACACTTTGATTAAAAACATTACAGATCTAAGAGTCAACATGACTCTTGATGTAGTAGTAGCTAAAGCTATTGGACAGTATTATATTATCAAGAAACAGTGTGCTGAGTGAGAAAAATGAAAGAATTAGGCCCAAACCTGAGGAACAGATAAAGAAAGAGAGGAATAGAAGCAGTAAAGGAGACTAGAAAACCTGTAAAAGTGGCAGGAAGTAAGCAAGGAGATGCAAAGCTCCCTGAAGCCAAGGTGGGCCTTATCTGATCAAAATCAAATCATATTTTGGTCTTTCATAATGTTAATGAATAAACTTCATGGCTAGAGGTGGAGGTCCAAGGAGAGCTGCTGATATTTAGAGATGAAGGAGAAGATGCTAGCATCTTCTTGGCCTCAAACCTTCTCCTAAAACTCTTCCACTTCACTCATTATTTTTCCCAAAATCCTTCACTTTTGTCTGCTTCTTTCCTGAATGAGGAAATGAGTTTCTGTGAGACCTAATGGCTTCCTTTTATCCTTGTCTCATCCACTCTTCCAAACTTTGCTGTTGCTGTTTAATCTATCATGGTGGCTTGCCTAAGCTGAGGATTGCTCTAAAGATAGGTTCAGCAGGCTTTTTTCTATAAAGGGCCAGGTAACAAATGTTTTAGGCTTTGAGGGCCATGCCGTCTCTGTCACAACAATTCATCTTCACCTTTGTAGTATCAAAGCAGCTTTAAACAATATGTAAATAAATGAATGTGTCTGCATAAAATAAAACTTTTTAAAAATAGTTTTGATGGCATGCCAAGCCCACGGGAAATGGTATAACTGAAAACCCTAAAGAAAACCCAGGGCTTCTGTCATAGACTTTATGAAAAGTTCACTTCTTAAGTTTATTTTTCAGAAACTTAAAACCTCCAAATTGTTCCTATGACAGATAAGCCCTGAAACTTAGTGGTACCAGTCTCTCCCTGAAACTTAGAGCAAACAACTTACTTTCCTCTATCCTATAATGACAACACCTCTTTTCAACATGAAGTAGTTAGAATGGCCATTGCCCAAATATCCCTAAAGAGTGGGAGAGGGGTCTAATGAAAAGGAGGAGTTGTAACAAAGAAATCAGGATTTAACAAATGATAATAACTACTGAATCATTATATAGATATTTCATTTCAGTTTCTAGTGTATTTGAACAGCCAGAAGTACATACCTGAAACTGTGGAGCTGTAACCCATATAATGCCTTGAAATGTGCTCTATAACAACTTGTTAAACTGAACTTTGAAATGTATCACTTGTCTATATATGTTATGTTTCACAATAAAAAAAGTTTAAAAATAAACTTAAAAAATAGTTGCAGTCACAAAACATATGAATATGCAAAGAGATATACAGCCCAGCCTAATGACCAAATTAAAACACAAAATTGGAACTACTAATCAAAGATGTTCATGCAACTCTACTAAATAAATTCAATGGGTTGGCTAATGACATAAAGGAAATCACAGATACACTAAAAGAGCATAAAGAGGAATCTGCAAGAATAGATAGAAAAATAACAGAAATCACAGCGATTAAAGATGCTGTAGACCAAATAAAAAATATGCTAGAGACACACACAACAGATGTGAAGAGGCAAAAGAAAGAATAAGTGAACTAAAGAGCAAGACAATTGATTTTGAACACTCAAAAGAACAAAAGGTAAAAATGATGGAAAAATTTGAATTGGATTGCAGGGAAATGATAGACAAAACAAAGCACAAAATTATAAGAATTATCAGTGTCCTAGAAGGAGAAGAGAAGAGTAAAGGGCTAGGAAGATTAGTTGAGGAGATAATGGGGGAAAACTTCCCAATCCTTATAAAATACATAAATACGCAAATCAAAGAATCCCAAGGAACCTCAAATACAATAAATCCAAATTGGCTTACTCGAAGACATACACTAATCAGTCTGTCAAATGTTGAAGAGAAGCAGAAAATCCTGAAAGCAGCGAGAGAAAAACAATCTACTATATACAAGGAAAACCTCATAAGACTGACTTTAAACTACTGTACTGGTGCTATGGAGGTAAGAAGGAAGTAGTATGATATTTTTAAGATCCTGAAAGAGGAAAACTTCCAACCAAGAATGTTGTGCACAGCCAAACTATCCTTCAAAAGTGAGGGAAAGATTAAAATTTTCACAAACAAATGCTGAAAAAATTTGTCAACAAGAGATGAACCCTACAAGAAATACTAAAGAGAGTTCCATCAGGTGAAAAAAACAGACAGGAGATGGGGTACAGAACTGAAAAGTACCAGTAAAGGTAACTTAAAGGATAAAAAGAGGAAGAGTGAAAAGAATATATAGATCAGACAAATAAAATCCAAAGGATAATATGGTGGATTCAAGAAATACCTTTACAGTAATAACTTTGAATGTTAATGGGCTAAATTTACCAATTAAAAGATACAGACTGGCAGGTGGATTTTAAAATATGACCCAGCTATATGCTGCTTACAAGAGACCAATCTTAGACACAAGGACACAAATAGACTGAAAGTGAAAGGATGAAAAAAGATGTTCCATGCAAGCTGTAACCAAGAGAAAGCAGGAGTAGTTATACTAATATCAGTCAAAAATAGACTTTAAATATAAAGAAATCATAAGAGTCAAGGGAAGACACCACACATTAATAAAAGGGACAATTCACCAAGAAGAAATAACAATCATAAGTGTCAATGCTCACAATCAAGGCACTCCAAAGTACATGAGACAAGCATTGCAAAACTAAAGGGAGCAATAGATGCGAAGTCTCTCATAGTGAGAGACTTCAGTACACCACTCTCCCCTATAGATAGAAGAACCAGGCAGAGGATAGACAAGGAAATAGAAAACCTAAACAATCTGATAAATGAATTAGACCTATAAGACATATATAGGTCATTGCACCCTAAAACACCAGGATGTACATTCTTCTCTAGTGCTCATGGAACATTCCCCAGGATAAATCATGCACTAGGGCAAAACACAAGTCATTATAAATTTAAAAACATTGAAATTTTTCAAACCACTTTCTCTGATCACAATGGAATGAAGCTGGAGATGAATAGCCATCAAAGACCAAGAACTTTCACAAATATATGGAGATTAAATAACATACCCTTAAACAACTGGTGGGTCAAAGAAGAAATTGCTAGAAAAATTGATAGCCATCTGGACACAAACGAAAATGAGAGTTCAACATATCAGAACTTATGGGATGTGGCAAAGGCTACACTGAGAGGGAAATTTATTCCCCTAACTGCCTATATTAAAAAAAAAGAAAGAGCAAAAATCGAAGACTTAATTGC
>PVIY010000255.1:19174-234756 GCA_004026745.1 Myrmecophaga tridactyla | reverse complement strand
AAATATCTTTTCCCAACCTTTCACTTTCAACCTATGTTTATCTTTGGGTCTAAGATGTGTTTCCTGTAGACAGCATATAGAAGGATCCTGTTTTTTAATCCATTCTGCCAGTCTATGTCTTTTGATTGGGGAGTTCAATCCATTAACATTTAGTGTTATTACTGTTTGGGTAGTACTTTCCTCTACCATTTTGCCTTTTTGTATTTTGTATGTCATATCTAATTTTCCTTCTTTCTACACTCTTCTCCACACCTCTCTCTTCTGTCTTTTCATATCTGTCTCTAGTGCTCCCTTTAGTATTTCTTGCAGAGCTGGTCTCTTGGTCACAATTTCTCTCAGTGATTTTTTGTCTGAAAACGTTTTAATTTCTCCCTCATTTTTGAAGGACAATTTTTCTGGGTATAGAATTCTTGGTTGGCAGTTTTTCCCTTTTAGTAATTTAAATATATCACCCCACTCTATTCTCACCTCCATGGTTTCTGCTGAGAAATTTACACATAGTCTTATTGGGTTTCCCTTGTATGTGATGGATTGCTTTTCTCTTGCTGCTTTCAAGATCCTCTCTTTCTCTTTGACCTCTGACATTCTGACTAGTAAGTGTCTTGGAGAACGTCTATTTGGATCTATTCTCCTTGGGGTGCGCTGCACTTCTTGGATCTGTAATTTTAGGTCTTTCATAAGAGTTGGGAAATTTTCAGTGATAATTTTTTCCATTAGTTTTTCTCCTCGTTTTCCCTTCTCTTCTCCTTCCGGGACCCCCACAACACGTATATTTGTGTGCCTCATATTATCATTCAGTTCCTTGAGTCCCTGCTTATATTTTCCCATTTTTTCCCCTATAGTTTCTGTATCTTGTCGGATTTCAGATATTCCATCCTCCAGTTCACTAATCCTAACCTCTGTCTCTTGAAATCTACCATTGTAGGTTTCCATTGTTTTTTTCATCTCTTCTACTGTATCTTTCATCCCCATAAGTTCTGTGATTTGTTTTATCAGACTTTCCATTTCTTCTTGTTCATTCCTTGCCTTCTTCATATCCTCCCTCAATTCATTGATTTGATTTTTGATGAGGTTTTCCATGTCTGTTCGTATATTCTGAATTAGTTGTTTCAGCTCTTTATCTCGTTTGAACTATTGTTTTGTTCCTTTGACTGGGCCATATCTTCAATTTTCCTGGTGTGATTTCTTATTTTATGCTGGTGTCTAGACATTAATTACCTTAATTAGTTTATTCTGGTGATTGCTTTCACTTTTTTTACCTAGGGTTTTCTTGCTAGATGAATTTGTTGTCTATCTGTTCTTTGACCTTCAGTTCAGCTTTTTCTGGGCCTCTAGCTTAGGTTTTGTTTAACAGAGGAGAATTTTTCAGTTCTTGTTTTCTTGTTTCTTGCCCTGCTTGTATGTGCCTTTTCCCTCCCCATACTTAGGAGGGTCTACGTAGGTATTATAGACTTGAGCCGGGTTTTCCCAGACTAAGCTGGCCTCCTATCAGGGGCAAGGAGTCACCTGCGTCAGTTTTCCCTGAGGGTGAGACCCAGCAGGTTAAAAGACTTTCCTGTGAAGTCTCTGGGCTCTGTTTTTCTTATCCTGCCCAGTATGTGGTGCTTGTCTGCCTGCAGGTCGCACCAGCAAAAGATGTTGTGGCACTTTTAACTTTGGAAGACTCTCCCTGCTGGGGGCGTGGTGGAGACGGAGGAGAGGCTGTAGGCTGGTTTTAATGGCTTCAAATTGCCAAGCCCTGCGGTCTGAATTCCTTGATGGAGGGATTCCACCTGAGTTGGGCTTCAGCCCTCTCCTGGGGAAGGCACAGGTGGGAGACAGCCCTGAAAGCAGTCTGTTTTTGCCTATGCCTGGGGCAGTTGCAGCCTGAGAAGTCCCGCCGCTGAATCCAGAGGCTGCCAAGTCTCCGTAGAGACACAGCCACTAAAGCCTCCATTTCCTCCCCTTTCCTCTTTTTCTGTGAGCCCAATCAGCGACCTCTGCCTTGACCAGGTTTAGAGTCTCTTTCCTTTCCCTCTGGGAAGCCGCCTGTGGGGGAGGGGCGCCGGCCGCCGTGGCTTGGGGAACTCACGGTTTTGGGGGAGACTTTCAGCCGGTCCAGCTGGTCCCGACTTGGGTACGCTGTGTGTTTGGTCACTGACGTGGCTCCGGGAGCTGTTTGGTACTGTTTCTGGTTATTTAGTAGTTGTTCTGGAGGATGAACTAAAATGCGCACATTGCTAAGACGCCATCTTGGCCCCTCCTCCCAGCAATCTGTATTTCATCAAGTCTTCCAGGTGGTTCTGGTGCAAGCTCAAGTTTGAGAACCACTGGCCCAGAGGACTGTGAAGATGTCTATATTGACTAACGGACTCAGTTGAGTTTTTTCCCTCAGGAATTTGTATTGGAATTAAAGGGAAAGAGACAGGCGCTTTGTTGGTCATAGAAGTCGATCTGGATTCCCCAGAGTAAGGGCTGTGCACAGATGGTAACAGGCCGTGGAAGCCATGAATTAGCAGAAGCAATGAGTAATTTAAATCTTGAAGTAGAGAAAAAACATCCAGAGTGAGATGTTTGGTTGGGTCATTGAACTGGAGAGGTAGAGAAACAGAGCTGTGGAGTCACCATAATGGCAGAAGGTCAATGAACTGGTAGAAACTTGAGGAATCAGCACGAGGCCTGGATTCTGTTACCAAGCGAGGGCTTGCTGTCCCACATGCACTGAAGGTGAGGTCATGACATAGGGATTTTGAGTAAAGAAATTTTTACTGCAGGGTGGCTGAGTAAGGAGACAGGAGTTAGAAGGCTCAAATCTGTTTCCCAGAGTCTAAAGGTTTAGGGTTTTGTGGGATTAAACAAAGGGAGGTGGATATAGTGTGACACTGGCAGATTTTGGGTGGTTGTGTTTCAGTTATGGTTAATAGTGAGTGTGAAAGTGCAGGCTGAGAAGCCTTTGAAAATGGACAGAAGCCAGCTGGGGTAGTTGTAAATTTCCATAGGAATGGAAATATACTAAACAAACTGGCTGTAAGGGAAGGGCAAGAATGGCATCTGGTTACAACGTGTTATAAATCCCTCAGTTAACCTAGGTTACGTAAATTACAACAGTGAGTAAATCCACACTATCTCCACAAATTGGTTTTTCAGTTCCCTCATCGCCATCACTGTCACAGGCGCAGTGGTGCCTTCCAGTCTGGGAGCTGCCTCCCAGGCTCTGGGGGACCTCACCGTTCAGCACCTTTGTAGCCCATGAGTTCTGGCCATGTAGTTGACATACCTGCTTTTCTTAATCCAATATGCAACTCACAATAAATCCGTTAATTGAGGTATCCTGAAGTTGCTTTGACACCAAGAAAACCTCATACACAGTCCAATACATTCTGCATTTTGTATTAGCTTTGTGTACAGTGTATAAGTTAAGTGATTCTTGTGGGGGGATGATTAGGAAAAGTTGCTGTAGGTTCGAACAAGGCCAGCTGAATCTTAGTTTCTCATAGAAACAAAAGTAAAACAGGGGGTCATATTCTTGCCTAAGGGCATGATTTCTTTTTTGAGAAGTAACCTAAAAAGTTATCTTTGCACAGTACTGAGCAGTCCAAAGTGTTGATAAATAAATTGCCCGAGCAAGCCAACTCAGCCAAGTACGATATAAAACTGCACATCGTGTGATTTACTCTTATAGAAGCCTAGTCACGGTTCTTATCTTCATAATTCTGGCTTTATTTTTCACTATACTACATTAGAAGATCAATATCAGAACATTCCCAGATTGTTGGGGAGTTTTACAGGCCTCTTTGAACAGACTTTTGGAGAGATCAGCACCCTCTCAGCAACCTGATGAGAAACTGATTCTGGAGCCCTTTTTATGCTATTTTTGTTGGTTGTTTGTTTTAAATCTCATTGCAAAATGTTTTTTTTAAAGCCAGTTGGTCTCAAGTTTTTTTTACTATTTCTCTTTGCCTTAGAAACCAAAAGATTTTATGCTTTTTGAGCCGCTCTTTCATCAGCTTCCATTACTACTGAAAATCTGGTCACTAAAAGAGTAAGTGTGGGAAGTTCTTGCCACTTCAAGCATTTATTTGTCAGCTAGACTAGAACAAGCATGAAAAAGAACAGCCTTGGGCTAATGGCATTTATCAAATAAACAAATAAAAAAAATTAGTGAGTTGAAAAGTCCAGAAGGGTATGTTATGCCTAGAACAAAGAAATTTCACAGTTTTATTGATTTCTATTTTGGGAAAGTTTTCCTGGGTTTGATGCCTGAATTCAGTAGCAGTTATCTGAATCTATGGAGTTGATGAGGCATTCTTGGTGAGGAGCACAAAATCCCTAAAGACTTCACAAATCTGAAGCAGATTGGAGAAATAAAGAAATCAAATTTTACGGCTTTGATGAGTGGCAAAATTTGTCTGGAAATACTTGATGTTATTTAAATAATTCTTTTTTAAGAAGCAAAGAATAAACCTCCTTTAGTTGTAGAAAAGGGAAGACATCCAGAAACCAAGTCATATTTGAAATACGTCCCTTAAACTTGTGTGGAAAAAGAAGGGTTTTGTTTTGTTTTGCTCTTGTTTATTAATTATTTTTTAAATCAAGGGGGAGAAAGCTTGTAGAGCTCTGCACTCCCATAGGCCCTGTAGTAGAGGGTTTGCAGTAATGAGGCAGGACGCCTGAGATGTGAAGGTGCAGCCTCATTGGCATATAGCATTGAAGTGCCATGGCTGAGATACACATAAAGCAAAAGACCAGAGTTTGAGGATGCCAAACTAATGCACACAAAGGCTCAGCCATCACTAGAACTGTTGTACCTCAGTTGTGAACCTATAGGTTTTAGAGTTCTGATTTTAAAAATTTCAGAAACATTCTAGTTATTACTTATTGTCAGTTTTGTCTGTCCTGTAACTCAGAAGAATCAGGTGGGAAGAGCCCTTTATGAAATATCACTTTATACTGCAGTGCCACCTATAGGACACTTTCAGGAACTACCTCCGTAAGTTATCAAAACCTACTGCAGTCTCCACATAATGATATAACTTCTAGAATCGTAGGATTTCAGAGGTGGTATAACTTTAAAGGTCATCAGAATCACTATTCCAGCCAAAGCTTGAATTACTTGTATAAAATATTTGATGAGAGGTTACAATTTCTGCTTGAACATCTTCAGCAAATGGAAAAACACCCTCGCTGAGCAGCTCATACTGTAAATATTTTCACAAGCATTTACTTTTCATTCCATGCTTCACTGCTCCTTTTTGCAGTTTCTGGAGCCTCATAGTCCTGGGCCTTTCCAGGGTTCTTCAGGGTGAATTGGTTTCATTCTTATTTGTATTCTGCCTACCAGGTACTTGGACAGTCATTTCTACTAAGCCAAATCAGTCAGTTTTTCTTTCAAATTATTGCTCACATCTCCTGGCATCTATTCTTTCTCTCTCATTCTCTTTATTCTATAAAAAGTATTCTTCTATTGTCATTTTGGTGGGTTTTGGAAAAGAAAAAGAAATAAAAGTAGGGAATAGAATTCACTATGCTTAATGCAATGTCTAGTTATGTTTCTCTAGTTTTGTTCTTGTACATTAAAAATTTTAAGTTTAGAGCTTTACATTTATTTCAATTTAATTTTTTAGCCTTAATTTGGCTTTTTGTTACAACCTTTAGATCTTCACTCTGCCATTCAATATTTTGGCTACTCACCTCAGCCATCAAATAAGTTGACAAGCAAGCCAACCATAGGCTAGGCTATTTATTCAATGAAGGGGACAAAACTGAAGACAGAACCCCATGACCCTGGAGATTCTGGGCTAACATTGATTCATAATTAACACCTATCTTTATGATCATCTGGGCCACATTCCTCCATTTGTTCAGTAGGTGAGAGTCTCTGTCAAATGCTGATCTCAAATACTGAAGATGAGTGCTGACAGCTTTCTTTGATTTATTGTTCTGGCAGAGTTTGGATAAAAAGGGAAGTGATGCTAAATCATTAAATTATGTCTTGTCCTTCCTAAATCCCATACAGGTTTAAATGCTCCCCTTCTTCTTTACTGGGTTCAAAGTGATAGTTTGATAACCTGAGAACTGTGCTGTCCATCCCTGTCCCAGTTCCTAGGATTCTTGTAAAATAACAAGAACCAGCTTATTTTATCACCAAGTTCTTTCATTGTCAGGCTGGGATGTCGGCTGTTCAGGCCAGGAGGTTTGCACTGATGTAGGAAACGTTTGCTCTCTCTGTTTGCTCTAATCTCCATCTGAACGCTCGCTATGCCATTTTCTATCCAGTGATTGTTCTTCTTGGCAGGGATGAAAGATGGAAAGTAGGAGATAAAGCATCCCATGTGCTATATATCTACCTCCATTATCAATCTTTCACTTTCCTTATTCTTATTACTCCTACATAACTAAAACATGTCTTTTAAGTCAACCTTGACATTTAAAAGTTTTTAGTAGCGCAGAAGGATTTGCAAAGGATTGTGAGTTATTCAACATTTCTCATCTTTGTTAAATAGCTTTTTGTTGGGCTGGAGCATTGCAGTTTATTCTTTGTAGGGATTAGAGTGGATCTCTTGATTTGGTAATCCATAATCTAAACTCATATTCAGGTGGAAGAAAAATATTTCATAATTATTTATACTTTCATTAAGTTGCCTACCTTTCCTGAACATGGGATAGACTCTGAAGTTGTTTGGCTAGGTTAGGGTGCTGGATTTCTTTAGCTTGCCCCTCTAGATCTATTCTCCATCTTTCTTTGTACTATTCTCTGCCCTGGGAGGCTGTCCTGGTGGATTCATTGAAGGTACTGATGTTCTCTCGCCTTCTGCAAGTGATGGGATGGTGGAAGAGAGGAACGTGGGGTCAGGTCATTTATCTCCCTGATTCTTTCCTATAAGGCTGTCATGTGCCGCTGTGTCCTCTAATAGAAGATCACTGCTGTGGTCGAGGTGGTCCAGTCAACACTGGCCTCTCTGTTTCCAGGTTCTGGCAAGCTGTCCTTCCTTTCATTCCTGTGGAGATGTGACAGCTCCATTGCACTGTTCCTCTTGACTCCTTGATGCCTGCTCACCCCTTTGTAATTAGTCCCTCTGTAAGTAAAGTAAGTAAAATCTCTTCAAATTTTCAAATCTGGTTTGTTTTTTGGTAAGTGGGGGGAGGGGGTGATTGAAACAGAAAGCTTAAAACAAGTCAGAAGGAAAGTTCTTCTCTTGTGTCAAGTTTTATTGTTACATATATAATGAAGCATTATTGGATACACCAGGAACTGGCCCTCCATAGGCATTTTGGTACATCAGCGTCAAAGTTAGACAATATTTTATGATTTTTTAAGATTAGAAGATCAAAGAAGAATTTTTCTCATAAAATACCTATATATCTGAATTTTGTACTACAAAAATTATTTGGTTTCCAAACTTGGATAAAAAGTTGGCTCAGACATGTTAAGCAAATGATTAGTTTCCAGAATATATAAGGGACTCCTACAAATCAGTATTAGACAGACAAAAAAGAATAGAAAAGTAGTATAAATATGCAGATCATAGATGAGAAATGCCTGTGAAAGGATGCTCAACTTTACTAGTAATCTGGAAAATGCAAGTTAAAATGATAGCATTTCATACCCATTAGAATAGCAAAAACAACAAACTTCTTATCCTCTGAGGAGTGGATGTGAGTATAAATTAGTACAGCCATTTGCAAAATAATTTAGTAATATTTTGTAAAGTTTAGTAAACATACTGTAGGGGTCAACAATTCTATTTCTAGGTGTACATTTGTCTAGGAAAATTTTTTGCATATGTACCCCAGGAGACATGTACAAAGATTTTCATTGCTGCAGGGTTTGCAAGATAGGAGATTTGGAAATAAGATAATTGTCCATCAATAGGGGAATGCATAAATAATCATTGCATATTCATATGTTGGAATGATATTAAGTTGTTAAAATGAATGAGTTAGATCAATATGCATCAGGAAATGAGCTAGAAAAATGCAGAAAGATATAACTGGATGCTACCATTTTTTTTCCAGCTGTAGTGAAGAAGCACACAAACAATACACTATGTTGTTTATGGATACATAGATATGTACAAAACATGGACTGAAAGGTTAGGCCTAATTTACGATGATGATTCCTCCTGGGGAGTCAGGGAGGGGACTGGGGATTGGTGAGGGAGCAAAGGGACGTATCACTGGGTCCCTTCTCTCCAATCTTGAGTGCTGTTCCTTCTGAGCAGTCACACCACAAGGGCTTGCCTGCTCTTCTCTACCACAAAGTCCGCTAACAGGATCTTTCTTATTAGACAGAGTGGATTCATGCCAGTTCTTATTGAATGGAATTCACTCGATCTTTTTTGTTTCTTCCGTCTTATTTCTACTTGCTCTCATAATCCGTCATGATTCTAATCAAACCCTGGTATCTTACTTCACACATTCAATAAATATTTATCTTCCACTTCTCAAAGAGCAAGTACAATTCTTTAACTCACATTTGAAACTCCCCATCTTCTTCCTCCGTTGCCTTAGGATGTCACACTTCTTGTGAGCCATTTTTGGGATATAACCTGCTGTACTCTCAGCATTTCCAGGGACAGTCTGTTTCTAAGTACCTATAATTTGTTAAAATCTCTTTAATTTGACTGATTGCCTGTTCTAAGAGGGAGAAGGCAAAATGGTTTATTCAGTAGTAAAAAGTTCTTTCAAGTCAGAATATATTTTATGAATTTTTGTGATAGTCTTTTCCAAGTATCTGGGATGTTACACCCAAGGAAAAGAAAGATTCTTCCACCAGCTGAGATGGTGTTGAGAGCTCGGGGTCTTTCTCACATCAGCACACTCTCATTCAGTTTGCGTTTTCAGAAAATTGATCTCACAACATTTTCCACCTTATAACTCAACATGTATGTTATTTCCTGCCAGTGTAATGCCTCCAAACTTTTGTTTAACAATAACCAATTCCTGTTCTTAATTCTCAGAAATAGGAGATAAGGCAACACTGCTCTTCTTTATCACCAGTCTGTCATCCCTCTGTAGTTCCTGAAATGTTACAAATGATGGCTCTCAGTGGAGGCTGGAAGTGAGGAAGGGGCACGGGAGTCTGCCCTGCTGAACGGCTTTGACCCTGGTACCTCCGTTTCTTTGTCCCATCAGCCGTCATAAGTCTATTGTTTGGCCCTATGAATGTACACCTCTTCATAAGGGACATTTCCTAAGGCTTCTCTCTCTCTCTCTCTCTCTTTTAAGAGAGGTAATGGAAGGTTTATTTGCAAATATATTCATTGCAACATTATTTAGAAATGTGAGAAAGAGAAAACAATTAGAATGTACAACATATAGGCTTCAGAAAATTATGCAAGCACTAAAGTCATGATATAAAGTCTATTATTGGCACATGCAATTGCTTCCAGTGTGTGGAAAGTGAAAAAAGTAGCGTATGATCCCAATATTAGTAAAGTTTGCAAAATACATCCATGTAAATTAAACATGATTTTGGTCTTTAGGTTGCTAAAGCTTTTCTTATATCATGTGTTCTGTACTCAGTGGTAGCTCAGCTGCTGTATCGTTGGGCCAAGGAAAAAGGAGAGGTATTGTGAAAGAAGGCAGCCCAGTGTTGTCCCTGCCTCCAAGTTGGATTTGGTCTCTCAATGCATCCATATTTCTTATGTTCTTTCTGGACAGGGAAGTCATTTTCTTGAGATAAGCAAACAGAGACCCACACTTGTCTGCCAAGTTGATTAATTCTGCCTGAAATTTCGTAAATGACAATTTTGTTTATTAACACAATCATTCATTTTAGAGTTGAAAAGCTCATTTAGTCCAACTTTCTGATATGACAGATGAGGAAAGAGACCCAGAGGTATTCAGAGATTGCTCCCCCAAATTAATATTATTTTACATTAACAGCTCAAATGTACTATTTTCTCTGTTTTATAGAAAAGGAAAGTGATGAACATAGTGAGGAGGCAACTGGGTGATGGTAGCACAGAGACTCAGTGGCAGAGCATGGGCTTGTACCTAGGTTTCCTGGTTCCCAGCATAAAGCTCTTTGCTGGATAGCACATAGCCTGTGGACTGGTCGGGTCTTTGGAAATAGCTTGCCTGCTGTGTGCAAAGCACCACTTTATTTTTCTATCTATACATGGAGATACAAAGCACTGCTGAAAGAGACTATGCATTTAAACATTAAATTGTATTTATTTGTTCTTCATAGGTAAAGCACACAACATAAAATTCAAAGGGTACAAAAAAGTATTTAGTGAAAACAAAAATCTTCCTCACATTTCTATCTCCTGCCATCCAGCGCCGCTTCCCAATCTCTTTTGTTTCTGTCAGATTTGTCCTGTGCTTGGATCGGCAAATACATACATCTACATATATAAATTTTTAATAAAAATGGAAGCATGTTTTGTTATTCACCTTGCCTTCTTTGATGTATTTAGGACATCTATAAACCGTATAAAATTTACAGTTGCCTCCTTCTTTCAAGTGGCTGTAAATATTTCATTGAATGGATGTACTATCATTTACTTATCCATTCCTGTCTGGATGGACATGAAAGTGTTTCCATTCTTATGCTATTGCTGTTATAAATATTGTAGATATGTTGTTTTTCCATGTGCTGGGATATCGAGCAGGGGTTGGCAAATT
Source organism: Myrmecophaga tridactyla (assembly GCA_004026745.1). Classification (NCBI taxonomy): domain Eukaryota; kingdom Metazoa; phylum Chordata; class Mammalia; order Pilosa; family Myrmecophagidae; genus Myrmecophaga; species Myrmecophaga tridactyla. The sequence continues at coordinate 224,145 of PVIY010000255.1, read as the reverse complement.
ATGGCCTGTGGGATGAATTTAGTCCTCTATTCAAAGTTTTATTGAAACACAACCATGCCCATTCACTTATGTATTATCTTTGGCTGCTGTACTGATTAGAAACTATTATGTACCTCAGAAAAAACATGTTTTAATCCTGATCCAGTCTTGTGGGGCTAGACCTATTATTTAGGGTGAGAAACTTTGATTGGATTGTTTCCATGGAGATGTGGCACACCCAGTTGTGGGTGTGGCGTTTTGATTAGATGGAGCTGTGACTCCACCCGTTCAAGGTGCATCTTGATTAATTTACCAGAGTCCTTTAATAGGGGAAACATTTTGAAGAAACCTCAGATGCAGACACTTGGAGAACAGTTGCTTCAGAGCTGACAGAAACACGGATGTTTGGAGATGCTTGGAGTGCTGACAGAGAGCAGATGTTTGTCATGGGCAGAGCCCAGCAGACATTGACAGGTGCCTTCCCATGAGATGCTAAGCAGGCCAGAATCCAGAGTTGTGTCCTGGAGGATCTAAGTGAAATCCCAAAGATGCTTAGAGAGGAAAACAGTGGCATCAGAAGCTGGAAACAATAGAGCTGAAGAAAGAACAACAGATGCCAGCCGTATGCCTTCTCATGCAGCAGACATTGGCCTTTCTTGAGTCAAGGTATCTTTTCATGGATGCCTAAGTTTGGACATTTTTCTGGCCTTAGAACTGTAAACTTGTAATGTAATAAATTTCCTTTATAAAACTGTTCTATTTCTGGTATATTGCATTCCAGGTAGCATTTGGCAAACCAAAACAGCTGTTTTCATACTATAGTGATGGATTTGAGTAGTTGTGACAGTGACATATGGTCTACGAGCCTAAAATATTTACTATCTGGCTCTTTACAAAAAAAAGTTTGCTGGCCTCTGATCTATAGGATAAATTCCTATTAGCAGAATTGCTGAGTCAAGGGTTTTGCATTTTAAGAATTATGATTAAATTTTCTTTGTACAGTTTGTACTGATTTATTTTCCCACTGGCAGCATATTTTCCCACATCTTACCAACACAGACCACTGAGCCTTTTCAATTTTACTGATCTGATAGATGGAGAACAACATTGCTCTCTGGATTTACTTTGCATTTCTCTTATTTTGAGTGAAGTTGAGCATCTTTTTATGGTTGGAGGAGGTTGGAACCTGTGAGGGAAGGAAAAACAAATGCAAAGCACATTACTGGTCTGAGTTCTTAGGTGCAGACAACAGAATTTACACCACCAAAAAAATTCAGTGGAGACTCTACTGCCACTGCCATCCAGAACCTCCATCTCTGGGTTACTCTATTCCATCTTGGCTAGAAAATGGATTTTGAGCAGCACCTACTTCCTCAAGTTGGTCTCTTCTTGATCTATCCTTGTGCACAGTGTGAGACAGCTGCAAGGCAGGGAAAGTCAGCTCTTGGTTTTAACTTTGGGAAGTGGAACTTAAATTGTGGGAAATTTTCAAACACAGGAATGCTGTTTGAAAGGTAAAGGGTATCCTCAAACAAATTCCCACAACAAGTACTACATTGTGGGGTGAAACCACCTTTGAATTTGTGGGGCAGGTGAGAAACATTCTCCCTCTTGGGGGTTTAGATTGTTTGCCCTTAGAATGGTGTGAAAATGTGTTGTGTGAGAGGGCAAGAGATACAGTAGTTTCCTACTAAACTAAAAAAACACATCTCCTGCTCCCACCAGTAGGGAGTCAAGCAGTGAGGCCCAGTGATTTGAGTGGTCCAAATTAAGCATTTTCAGGTCATTGCATTTCTCCAGCTTGGTCCTTTACCTGGTGCTAAGAGGCTTGGTTGTGGGAATAGTGAGATGCAAAGGCTAGGAGCCAGCAGAATCTGTAAAATTTGTCAAATATGAATACAAATACTTGTGTGTTGATTTGAAGCTGTTGTGTACCCCAGAAAAGCCATGTTCTCTAATCCTGAGTCAATATTGTTAGGTGGGATCTTTTTGATTAAGTTGTTTCCATGGAGATGCGACCCACCCAGTTGTGTGTGGGACCTTTTGATTAGATGGTTTCCATGGAGCAGTGTCTCCACCAATTCAAGGTGGGTCCCTTACTGGAGTCCTTTAAGAAGGAACCATTTGGGAAAAACTTCAGAGCCCATACAGCCAGAGACCTTTGAAGATACAGAAGGAAATTGGCCCCAGGGAAGTCCTCTGAGAAGCTGGGAGAGAAAGCTAGCAGACGTCGCTATGTGCTTTCCCAGCTGACAGAGGTGTTCCGGACCCATCGACCTTTCTTGAATTAAAGTATCTTTCCCTGGATGCTTTAGTTTGGATACTTTTATAGCCTTAGAACTGTAAACTTGCAACTTAATAAATTCCCATTTTAAAAGCCATTTCATTTCTGGTATATTGCATTCCAGCAGCATTAGCAAACCAACACACTTTGAAAATAAAGTTTTATTCCAAAAAGACAGCAAAAGTACTAAAGTTTGTAGTTCATGAGGTTGAAGAGAAGCTTTCCAGCAACTAACTAGATATTTAAAATGTGACAAGGCAGTAATTGTGCTCAAATGTGTAAAAATTAGATTAAGTACCTAGATAGGAAACAACATCAACCATATAATCTGTCTGTGATTGGGCTGGGGAAAGCCCTGTGTCAAACTCATTCACTTCTGGTTCCTACATCCATTTACCAGGTCTGGTGGATAAGTCATCCTTGGCATTCAAAAGGCAATATGCTGAGGTTTGTGCTTTTCTTTGTCATAATGAGGCAACCCCGAGTGTGCCAGAATCTTACATCTCTGTTGAACCTAATATCTTTTGGCCTCCTTCTTCCTTCCACTTCCTACCAATTTAGAGGCTCACACACAGCTCCATGGAACCCAACATAGAGCAGCTCTTTCCATCCTCTTCCAGATTCAACTTCTCCCTTCAGCCCCTCAAACTATCCTCACCAACCCAGTTACCAGCTGGAAACTTCCAAGAGTGAAAAGAAGCAAGCAGAGACTGGTGTGTGTGCATGCGTGTGTGTTTTAAGGACCCTGGCCATGGGGCAGTAGATAGAGTGGCAATGTCCACTCCAGCAGTAGCTGGGAAAGATACCTGATGACATCTATACGGTATTCCTGTAGTGACATTTTATTCTTTTGGTTAAAAGCTATAAATATCCTCTCATAAATACAAAGTGACTATTATTTTTGCTTTTGGAAAAATTTAAAAGAGGAAGGTCAACTGGCATGATCTGGGAGCGGGGCCTGGGGACCAAATCAAGAAGTCAGAACAGCAGTCTCATGTTTTCAACGATAACCCTCTAATGGGCAGGATCGCCTTGTGCAGTTGTGTGTGTCATGCACTGCACGAAGGGGCCCTGCTTACAGGGTGCGTAGGGGCTGAAATGTAGCCCTTACTCCACTTGTCAAACCACATGTGCAGGGCTATCTTCCCAGTGAAGGCAACTTTAAAATATTTACTTTAAAAAAAATTTTTTTTGCGAAGGTTATGGGTTTCCTAATGCATTGAGGGGGTGTTTGGGCAGTGAAAGTATTCTCTTTCTTGTTGTGTCTTGGGTTTCAATAAGGTCATGGGTTATGTCAAAACTTGAAAAAGGTTAGAAAATATTGACATAGAGAAGCTCTTAGTAATTGTGTTTCCCAGAAAATTAATGGTGTAAGATGCTTTGCCAAGAAAAAGAGTTTGGGAATTCCCTTTCTCTGTAAGAGAAATTTGGAAATTCACCAGACCCACTAGCATGTTAAAGACTCCAAGAAGTCCTGCAGCAAACAGACAAACAATTTGTTTAGTAAAACTTACCTTGGAATTTGCCCAAATCATTTCAACACAGAATCTTTTTTTTGGGGGAGGGGGGAGTAATACTTATTTGCATGAAATTAGTATTCCTCATTATACAATTTAAAATGTATCAATGCATAGACTATTTACATTGTGCTTGTTTTATAGGGAATTTTAAGGTAAAAATCCCTTGAGTCTTCCTGGATTTTAATTAAGCCAAGAGAGAGGATTATCAGAAAACTAAAGATACTTTATTTTTCTAATTGATTTAGTAGAAATATTGTATTTTATAACTCTACATCTTGGCAAAGATTCTAATTTACTGACACACTTGATGTTGGAAAGCATCTATGTTTTTGGGCTTCCTTCAGCTAGCCTCTCTTTTGCTCTTTTGTTTTGTCCATAAGAGCTTTATATTGCACTGTTTTGCTGTCTATCTAGAGTACTTCGAATTCTTTTGGAAATAGGTGGAGAATAACCTATAAATAAATGAGTTATTAGTTTAATGATTTTTTTTGGAATGCTTACTATGTGCCAGAAGGTGAACTAAGCATTTTATATGCATTATCTTACTTGAATCTTATAACAGCCCTAGGAGATAGATTTGATTGTTTTCTCTCTTTAACAGATGAGAAACTGAGTCTTAGAGAGATTAATTACAAGCAAACAAAAGCTGTGCATGGCTGTTGAAAATGACTGTGGCTGGAGGTCTGCTAAATTAATTATGGTAAATCTATCTAATGAAATATAACGTGGCTGTTTAAAGAATGAGGTATGATTCATATGTACAGATATGGAGACCTTTTCAAGAAATCAATAAATGGAAAAATCAAGGTAAGGGACAGTGAATAAGTGTCCTAGGTCAGTTTCTCTGGAGGCAAAGACTGAGAGAGGAATTCCTGTGCACGTCTTAGGAGGAAGTGCTCCCAGGTAAAGGGGAAGGAAAGAAGCAGGATAAGACATGGGGAAAAGGCTGTTTTCATTTCCTAGCTGCTAAAACAAATACCACGCAATGGGTTGCCTTAAATAATGGGAATTTATTGGCTCGTGGTTTTGAGGCTAGGAGAAGTTCAAAATCGAGGCATCAACAAAGCAATGCCTTCTTCCCAAAGACTGTGGCATTCTGGGATTGGCTGGTTTTCTTTGGCTTCTCTGTCACATGGCAATGCACATGGTAACCTCTCCAGGATTCTCTCCATCTGACTTGAACTCTGACTATAAAGGACTCAGTAATCTGGATTAAAGCCCAACCTGATTCAGGGGAGCCACACCTTAACTGACATAAAGGCTTGAAAAGATTGATGGGGTCCTACCTGGCAGAATGCAGACCACGACCAAAAACTTGTTCAAACAATTCAGTGCACCACAATGGCTAAGCAAGGATATGGTGTCAGAGGACAGCAACCTTCTTCTGGTCCCACAGAGAGCTCTGCAGCATGCAGGGCACCCAAGGCGTCCCAGCTTTTGAACCCCTGTGCCGTCTTTTTGCACTTCTGAGTTGGCTGAAGCCACAGGGCTGGGGTGGTGGTGGGGAATTCTCAGCAGATGGAAGCAGCTGTGGACCATTCATAGTCAGCACTCACAGCAGCTGGGGGGTGGGTGCACTAGTTCTAGACATTAGGGGCCTGGGGCCAGGAGTCGGAGAAAGATTTTTTTTTCTTTGCATAGCTTTTTGTATTAGAATTTTTTTAGCATGTCCATGATTTATCTTCTAAAAAAATAAGGAAGAAGAAAATGTATTTTAAAGAGGGAACTACTGTTCTAGAGAACCAAGGAAGAAGAAGAGGATGAGCAGGTCTGGGGAGAGCATTCCTCAAATGAACCTGACATTTCCTGGGTTTTCTCTTCACTGTCATTTCCTGGGTTGCTCTTTTCTTTAATACCATTGCTCTGACTGCTTTCTTCTTCAAAAAGTCCCTTCTACTTCCCTAAAACCTTGCATTTGATTTCGAAGCTGTTTTAGTACATTTGATTGGAACCTGCATAATTACCTTTTACTCATTTTTGCCCCAACCCCTATTCAATCAATAACGAACGTGTGATGTCATTTCCTTAACAAATATGCACTAATTTGCAAAATAGGCTATTTCAATATGCATTTTCTTCTGGTGGGTGAAAAGCATGCCTTTAAATGAAAAAAATAATTTCTTATTATTTTTATATTCAAGATTTTTTGAAATTTCTAATCAGAACAGTTTAGAAGACAAAATTTAATGCATCCCTATTCACAATACATTTTTTAAAAGCCAGGATTTATTAATTTCTACCTCAGGATTTTAAGATGAACATGCACTTTCTACTGCTTTTATTGCCAAGGGAGTTCACATTTGCCCTGGCAAATCTTCTCATGGAGCGATGTCAGCTGAGATAAATGAATGAGAGTACTTGTGGTTCTGTAATAATAGTGCAATTTGGAACTAGCTAAAGGATGACATCATCTTTTTGCTGTGGTACCTGCCATCCTAAGTAGCTAGAAAATGAATTATGAGGAGATTATACTGGCAAGGTGGGATGGAACATGAAAAATGGGAAGTAAAATTAAAAAAGAAGGTAGCTTTGAATGTATTCAGTCCATAAATTTTTTCTTATGTAAGGTCTTGATTAAATCACCACATCATAATTTGCCATCATTTTGGATTATGTGTGAAGAAGATGCAAAGCTTTTTAAAATAATGGCTAGACTGCTATATATACACATGTGCACCACCATAAATAGGAATGTTGGAATTGATTTTAATCTTTAAAGGGCACATTTAAATGCTGGCAAATAAAATGCCTTTATCAGTTAAAACCACTCACTGAGATCCCACTTGCCTTACTGGTAATATTTGAAGGAGGGTTTTCTGGGTTTTATTTGGCTACTGAGAGAAAAATGTCTTCATCCTTCATGCTAATGAGTCCCCAGCAACAGTTTGGTTTCTAGGGAGGAACAGTGTGCTAATTTGAATTTGTGGACCCCAGAAAAGGCATGTCCTTTAATCCTCATTCAGTATTGCTGGGTGGGAGTTTTTTAATTGTTCCCATGGAAATGTGACTCATCTGATTGTGAATATTAACTTTTGATTAGAGAGGGATGTGACTGTACTCATTCCAGGTGGGCCTTGACTGAAATCCCTTAAAAGAGGACAAATTTTGGAGACAGCCCCTTTTAGAGCCACGAAAAAGCCCTCATAGTCAGAGACCTTTGGAGATGAAGAAGGAAAACATCCCTGGGGGAGCTTTATGAAACAAGAATCTGGAGAGAAAGCTAGCAGATGTCATCATGTTTGCCATGTGTCTTTCCAGTTGAGGGAGAAACCCTGAATTTCATGTGCCTTTCTTGAGTGAAGGTAACCTCTTTTTGGTGCCTTAATTTGGACATTTCTATAGACGTGCTTTAATTTGGACATTTTCACAGCCTTTGAACTGTAAACTTGCAACCGAATAAATTCCCCCTTTTAAGAGCCATTCGATTTCTAGTGTATTGCATTCCAGCAGCTAGTAAACTGGAACAGAATTTGGTATCAGAGAAGTGGGGTGCTGCTGTGGTTTGCAATATCAGACATGTTGGAATGACTTTTTAGATGGATAAAGGGAAGATTTTAGGGGAGTTGTGTGGAGTTTGATAGAGAAGACCTAGAATGCTGTGAAGAGACTATTGGTAGAAATGTGGACTCTGAAGATACCCCTGATAAGGCCTTAGATAGAAATGAGGCATGTGTTATTGCAAACTTGAAGGAAGGCAATTCTTGTTTTAAAATGGCAGATAATCTGGCAAAATTGACTAATGGATTTGGCTGGAAGGCAGATTTTAAAAGCCATGAACTTGAATGTTTAGTAGAAGAGATTTCCAAATTAAATGTGAGAAGTGCAGCCTGGTTTCTCCTTACAGCTTATAGTGAAATGCAACAGGAAAGAGATGAGCTCAGATCTGAACTCTTAGGTGCAGAGAAACCAGAAATTGATGTTCTGGAAAATCTGAGCTTCCAGGAAGGGAGACCCCAGAGAATAGTGCCCCACATGATGATTTAATCAAATGTGGAACCAGTCAGCCATTTCAGAAAAAGCCAGGATTGGAAATGGAGTTATCCAGGAAGGATTTGTGGAAACTCCTTATGTTCGATGATGGGCACGATCCTTACTTGCTACATAGAAAGCCAACAAGAGTCTGTGGGACCTGTATAAAAGGAACCACTGCCAGTCTTGACTGGGGGTGCTCAGACAAGGGACAATGTGAAGGTAAAATAATTTCAGAGGCAGAACTATGAAAGCTAAAGTTTAAAGTCAAGAAACCTTGGGCCAGGAAGTGGACTCACCCAAGTACCTGGAGAGGGTGAGTTTGCCCCGACGGCAGAGGATGGGCCTTCCACTTCATTGCAGAGGAAGAGTCATGCTGCCTCAGGCCTTGGAGACGGTGGAGCACATTCCTTGGCGTTTGGGGAGACCCTGGCTGCCACTGCATGGAGGGGCTGAGTGTGTACCCTGGAGATGGCAGAGAGCCAGGGTGCAGCCCCGATGCTTGCAGAGGGTGGAGCCGAGGAAAAGGTGGTCTCCCCAATGTCCCCCCAAGGTTGCATTTGGAGAGAGGCAGGCTATTACACCAGCCCTTGGAAAGGGTGGGACTGGCACTTTCTAAAGCCTCGAAGATAAATAACTCTCAGACTTTGAAATCTAATGGAGTCTGCCCTGCAGGATTTTGAAACTGCTTGGGTCTGGTGATCCCTGTGTTCTTTCTGGTTTCTCCCTATGGAAATGGGGGTATTTATCCTAGGACTGTGCCTCCTTTGTATGTTGGCAGCAAATAACTTGTTCTGAGTTTTACAGGTCCAGAGCCAGAGGAGAATTTTGCCTTAGGACAGACCATGCCTGTAACAGTCTTTGATGAGATTTTGTACTGTTTCTGACTTTGTATTGTATTTGTATTGTTACTGAAATGGTTTAAGGCTTTCTGATATTGTGATGGAATGAATGTATTTTGCTTTTGGAAGGAGCCTGTCTTTTTGGGGTCCAAAGGGTGAAATGTGTTGGTTTGAATTTGTGGACCCCAGAAAAGACATGTCCTTTAATCCTCATGCAATATTGCTTGGTGGGAGTTTTTAAATTATTCCCATGGAGATGTGAATCACCTGATTGTTGGTATTAACTTTTGATTAGAGGGAGATGCAACTTCACCCATTCCAGGTGAGTCTTGACTGGAGTCCCTTAAAAGAGGACACATTTTGGAGAGAACCCCTTTAGAGCCACAAAAGAGCTTCCACAGCCAGAGACCTTTGGAGATGAACAAGGAAAACACCTCTGGGGGAGCTTCATGAAACAAGAATCTGGAGAGAAAGCTAGCAGACATCATCATGTTCGCCATGTGCCTTTCCAGTTGAAAGAGAAACCCTGAATTTCATAAGCCTTTCTTGAGTGAAGGTAACCCCCTTTTGGTGCCTTAATTTGGACATTTCTATAGACTTGCTTTAATTTGGACAATTTCACAGCCTTAGAGATATAAACTTGCAACTTAATAAATTCCCCCTTTTAAAAGCCATTCCATTTCTGGTATATCGCATTCTGGCAGCTAGCAAACTAGAACAAGCAGTATGTGACTTTGTATCAGTGCTTTAGAGGGTGGGTCAATATTGACTCATTTCTTCTTTTAAAAATTAATATCAGATTTATTGAGATAGAATTCACATACCAAATTATTGCATCTGTTTGCTAACTTTTTTTTAATTGTGAAAAATAATATATGTACAAAAAAAGTAATAAATTTCAAAGCACACTGCAACAATTGGTTAAAGAATAGATTTCAGAGTTTGGTGTGGGTTATGATTCCATAATTTTAGGTTTTTACTACTGGCTGCTCCAAAGCACTGGAGACTAAAAGAAGTATCAACATATTGATTCCGCAGTCTTATTAATTTGTTAAATCTTGACTTCTTTGTTATAACTCCAACTTCTCTTTTGACTTTTCTCCCAATCTTTAGGAATATTTGAGCTATGCCCGTTCTAACTTCTCATGTTGGAAAGGGTTATTGATAATATGGGATAGGGGGTTGGAACTAGTTGATGTTCTGGAGAGGCTGACCCCTCTGGGTTTCAGGACTTATATGGTCTAAGAATCCATCTGGAAGTTGTAGGTTTCTGGAAAGTAACCATAGAGCTTGGAACCTTTGTAGACTCTCAGAGAAAGCCTTAGGTGTCCTTTAGGGTTGGCAGGAATGGTTTTGGTTGGGGTTTGGCAAACCATGACAGTAGCAATATCTAGCTGAAACTTACATAAGAGTAGCCTCATGACTTTGTTTGAACTCTGTCAGCCACTGATTGTTAACTTTTTAGAGGGTAACCAGGACCCCTATTTCTCCCTGTCTTCTGATAGTCACAGCCATCAGATGAATTTCTGGAAAGGTACTGATAATGGTTATTGGAATAAATATTGCAGATTGATAAAATCAAAGAATTAAATTTCAAAGCTGAATCAAAGAGTCATGTAAAGGAGGGAGACAGAAATGAAGGAAAAAGAGGATTACAGAAGTAAAATGATTGGTTGATTATTGAAAAGAAAGTCTGCTGTTTGAATAAAGACCAAAGAGCTTTCATTGTTGGCTGCCCACACAGCCATGCCTTTTTATGAGCAGCAACTCCCAAGACTCAGAAACTAGAGGAAGGAACTAAGACTTTAATTAGTTGTAATGGAAGCTTACCAAACATCTGCAATAAATTTAAAAGGCAATCTCATTTCCAAAGCATGTTCACATTTATTTCAGGTAAAATGATGTCTTCACAAACACCGTATTTAATATAGTGTTTTATTCACACAAAAGCTATTTTTGTGGCCTAGGAAACAAATGGTTCATTGAAACAGAATTTTGCTGATCTAGTTTCAAAGAATTCTATTAGTTGAAAAATTCTGTAGAACTGATGGGATCAGAAGTCCCTGAACACAGTTCATGTATATCTGAGCATATTTATAACACTATAAATGTTCTTTTATAGTATTATTATTATTTTATTTTAGACTTTAACTTTTTTAATTGAATAATATAACATATATGCAAAGCAAAAAAAGAAAAAAGCAATAGTTTTCAAAGCACTCTTCAACCAGTAATTACATGATAGATCCCAGAGTTTCTCGTGGGCTACCAGATAATCTTCTCAGATTTTTCTTTGTAGCTGCTCCAGAACATAGGAAGCTAGAAGGCATAAATATTTATCATCACAATTAACTTTTTTTCTTTTTTGTGAAAAATAACATATATACAAAAAAGCAGTAAATTTCAAAGCACAGCACCACAATTAGTTGTAGAACATATTTCAGAGTTTGGCATGGATTACAATTCCACAATTTTAGGTTTTTACTTCTATTTGCTCTAAGATGCTGGAGACTAAAGAAAAATCATATTCATTTGTTAAATCCTATCTTCTTTGTATAAGATCATGTTTGATCTTTCTGTCCTTCTCTTTAGGGGTGTTTGGGTTATGGCAATTCTGACTTTTTCATGTTGAAAGGGTCTGTCACTAATATGGGATAGGGAGATGAAACTGATGTTCTAGAGAGGATGGGCCCTCTAGGTTTCAGGACCTCGGGCCCAGGGGCCCATCTGGAGATTGCAGGTTTCTGGAAAGTTACAGCAGCACATGAAACCCTTGTGGAATCTTATATATTGCCCCAGGTATTCTTTAGGATTGGCTGGAATGGTCTTGGTTGGAGTTTGGCATGTTATCATAGGTAGCAACGTCTAACTGTAGCTTGCATAAGAGCAACTTCCAGAGTGGCGTCTAGACTCTATTTGAACTCTCTCTGCCACTGACACTTTATTACTTGTACTTCTTTCCCCCCTTTTGTTCAGGATGGAATTGTTGATCCTATGGTGCCAGGGCCAGACTCATCCCTGGGAGTCATCTCCCACATCATCAAGGAAACTCTCACCCCTGGATGTCATGTCCCATGTGGTGGGGAGGGCAATGATTTCACTTGCAGAGCTGGGCTTAGAGAGAGTGAGGTCTCATCTGAGCAACAAAAGAGGTCCTCCAGAAGTAACTTAGGCATGCCTATAGGTAGCCTGAACTTCTCTGCTACCTACATAAGTTCACAAGAGTAAGCCTCAAGATCAAGAGTTTGGCCTATTGATTTGAATGTCCCTAAACTTTGACAAAGTATCAGGGGATTCCCTGGTGGTAAAGTTTAATATTTCCATATTTTTTCTCCCATCCCTCAAGGGACTTTGCCAATACTTTTTTATTATCTGCTTAATATACTCTAGGATGTATCCAGGCATTAAATTAAGCTCTACAAGATTAAAGGACCCCTTTCTTATTCTGGGTTCCCTGTGTTTCAGTTGTTCAAATGAGCTATACAGATAGGTTGAGTTAGATTATGTGCTACAGAAAATTTAGGTTCCAGACCAAATAAAGCTTTTTTCCTATGGTCTCAAAGAGTAGGTGTGGTTTTAAAATATACACAATGTCTTTGTTACCCCTATGTTCTGAATTACTTTAACCCCAACCTAATCAGCTTCATTCTTATCTCTAAATATCAGGATATATACAACCTCTCAAAATCCAGAAATAATAATTACTACTATGGACTATGTGTCTTCTGTAAAAGCTTACAATTTAGGCCCCTGTTTTCTTATAAGCATTTTCTAAAGGAGACTGTATCAAAATTATTCCTTCATTTCTGGCTTATTTTGCCTTATCACATGTTCCATATGTTCATTCACATCGTTGCATGCCTCATGACTCAGTTCCTTCAATCATATGTATACACCATGGTTTGCAAATCTACTTCTCAATCAGTGCATCCTTCAGCCACCTGCATTCATCAGGCATTATGTACATGTAGTATTAAGCTTTATGTTGTAAAAATATTACTATGCAGGAACAGGTGGTAAGTGGGAACAACACTTTATATTTGAATAGGCTTTATCCTTTCTCAAATACTCAGGCCTCAGAAAACCCAGTAGCAAGTATTATCCTCATTTTACTGATGGAAAACGTATGTCTAAGAAAGACATGTTACAAGTGGCAGAAAATCAAGCTCAAACTGGTTCAAGCAATGATATATATGTGTTTAAAATTGGGCTTCTGAGAGAAATCCTAGCTGCTGCTCTGACCGTGACCCAACTTCAAATTATCTTCTTTCATTTTTACTGGGTTTTGTCAAAGATTGGTCTGCCTAAGTTTATTGCATCTCATTGTGCTATTTGCCAAGCCACTCTGATAAGGGAACCCTGATGTCAGTCCTCTTTTTTTTCATTTTCAAAAACATTTATAAATTGTATAATATAATGTTTATGCAAAGCAATGAAAGAAAAAAGAAATAATTTTCAAAGCACACTTCAGCAAGTAGTTCCAGAGCAGATCTCAGAGTTTGTCATGGGCCACCATTCCATCATCTCAGATTTTCCCTTCTAGCTGCTCTAAAACACTGGAGACTAAAAGAAATATTAGCATAGTGATTCAGCAGCTGTACTCATTTGTTAAATCCCATTTTTTCTGTTATACATCCTCCTTCTCCTTTAATTCTTCTCCCACTCTATAGGGATCTTTGTGGAATGCCTGTTCTGACTTTTTCATGTTAAGAAGGGGGTCTACACTGAAGGATAAGGGGATGTAATTAACTAATAATCCTGGAGAGACTGGTTCCTCCTGGTTTCAGGATTTATCTGATCTAGGAGCCATCTGGGAATTATATGTTCCAAGAAGGCAAACCTAGTTCATGAAACCTTTGTAGAGTCTCAGTTCGAGCCCTATGTTCTTAAGAGACAACAGGAGTGATGTTGATTGGGGTTTAGTAAACCATGGCAATTAGCACAATCTAACAGAAACTTGCATAAGAGCAGCCTCCAGAACAGCCTCTTGACTCTATGTGATCTCTCTTGGCCAATGATGCCTTATTTTATTTCCCTCTTTTGGTCATGAATGCATTGTTGATCCCATAGCACCAGGGCCAGACTCATGCCTGGGAGTCACGCCCCATGTTGTCAAGGAGATTTTCACCCCTGAATGGCTCATTCCATGTAGGGGGGAGGGTATCGATTTTCCTTGCAAAGTTGGGCTTAGAGAGAGAGAGAGGCCACATCTGAGCAACAAAGAGGCTTCCTGGAAGCAACTCTTATGCCTTGTGTTCTAGTTTGCAAACTGCCAGAATGCGATATACCAGAAATGGAATAGCTTTAAAAAGGGGGAATTTATTAAGTTGCATGTTTACAGTTCTAAGGCTGTGAAAATGTCCAATCTAAGGCATCTAGGGAAAGATACCTTTCAAGAAGGTCGATGATATTCAGGGTTCCTTCCCTCGGGCTTTGTTTGTTCTGTTGACTCTGTCAGTTCTGGTGGCTCTCATGGCTCTAAAGCTTTTCCCAAAATGGTTCCCTCTTAAAGGATTACAGTAAGCAACCCCACTCTGAATGGGTGGAAACATATTTCCATGGAAACCATCTAATCAAAAGTTACCACTGACAACTGGGTGGGTCACATCTCCATGGAAACAATGAAAAGTTTCCCACTCAGCAATATTGAATAAGGATTAAAGGACATTGCTTTTCTGGGGTACATAATAGCTTCAAACCAGCACACCTTGTTATGAGTAGTCTTAGCTTCTCCCCTACAGAAATAAGTTTCTTAAGGGCAAGCCTCAAAATCCAGGGCTTGGCCTGTTTTCTTGGGAGTCCCCAGTGGTTGGGAGGGTACCTGGGTTTTCCCAGATGAGGGAGTTTAATATTTCCATATATATTTATATTTTCCCCTTCAGATCCTCAAGGGACTCCACCCAAACTTTTATCAGCCCACCCATCTCAATAGTTTGAGATGTATCCTGGCACTACATGAAGCCATACAAGGATTATACGACCTCATTCCTGTTCGGATGGCAGGAGTTTCGTCTGTCTAGACTATTCCAGAGAGGTTGATTGAGACTATGTGTTACAGAAAATTTAGGTTCTAGGCATAATAAACCTCTCTGCCTTGGATCTCATACAGCAGCTGAAGGTCTAGAGTACATGTGCTATCATCTTTTATCCTGCATTCTAATTTATCTTAGATGCAGCCAAATTGACTTCATTTTAAACTCCAGTTGAGACCTGATCCTTTCTCAGTTATTTCAACTGTTATTATATATAGCTCTGCTAACCTCAGGTCTGCAGCACTCCATTTCTGAGATCCAGGTGTCACAGAACTACTCAAAGTTCCAGGGAACTACCAGCTGATACACATATAGCTCACTGTATCAGGATCCAGAAATACATCCACAATTTCAGACCAAATGTGGCTATTTTAGGGGCCCACAATCTAGGATCTCATTTTTAAATAAGTATTTTCTGAGAGAGACCTTAGCATATTTGTTCTTTGTTTCTGGCCCATTCTGTACAGCCCATTGTCCCCAAAGCTTATTCAGTCTATCGTGTGCCCCTCCATATCCCTTCTTTTTGTAGCCACACCAAATTCCATTGTGTGAAGGGATCACCACTCACCGTGGTAATTCTCATTCATTGCATCCTTTGGCTCCTTCCATCTTTGGGCATCATGAATAATGTCCAAAATAAACAAACCATGTCCTATAGTATCTTCATTTGGTTGTACAATAGGCAGCACTCTCAATTTTAGACAATTTTCATTGGTCCATAATGACAACAGGCAACCCATTCATTTAAATAAAATATTTTAATTGAGAATTATTAATCTTTAATACATGTAGTCCATACATGGTGTGCCAGTTTGAAAGGATTTATATACCCCGGAAAAGCCATGTTTTAGTCCTAATCAATCTTGTGGGAGCCATTATTTCTTCTAACCCCTACTCAGTACTATAGGTTGGAAACTTGATTAGGTTATCTCCACAGAGACATGACTCAATCAATTGTGGATATTAAACTTGATTAGATAGAGACATTTCCACCCATCTACCTGGGTCTTGATTAGTTTATTAGAATCCTATAAAAGAGGAGACATTTCAGAGAGAGTTCTTTTTGAGGGTGAGGAGAGAGCCACAGAACCAGGACAGAATGACAAGAGAATCACAGAGTCCACTAGCCAGTGACCTTTGGAGATGAAGGAATATGCCCCTGGGGGAGTTTCATGAAGCAAGATTCCTGGAGAGGAAGCTGGTAGACATTGCCATGTTTGCCATGTGCCTTAGCAGTTGAGAGAGAAACCCTAACCTCATTGCCTTCTTGAACCAAGGTATCTTTCCCTGGATGCCTTAGATTGGACATTCCTATAGACTTGTTTTAATTGAGATGTTTACTTGGCCTTAGAATTGTAAACTAGCAACTTATTAAATTCCCCCTTTTAAAATCTATTCTGTTTCTGGTATATCATGTTCTGGCAGCTGGCAAACTAAAACACATGGTACACAATTAATGGCTCACAATATTATCACATAGTTATGTATTCATCACCATGATCATATGTAGAACATTTGCATAACTCCAGAAAAACTAAAAAGAAAAACCATACATCCCATACCCTTTACCCCTCCCTCTTATTTCCACCAGTATTGAATCTACCCAATTTTTTTAATGGTTTATCCCCCCCATTATTTATTTTTATTTATCCTTATTTTTTTACTCATATGTCCATACCTTGGATAAAAGGAGCATCAGTCACAAGGTTTTCACAATTACACGTTCACATTGTAAAAGTATATGTTATACAATAATCTTCAAGAATCAAGGCTACTGGAGCACAGCTCAACAGTTTCTGGTACTTTATTCCAGCCACTCCAATACACCATAAACTTAAAAGAGATTTCTACATAATGCATGAGAATAACATCCAGGATAACTTCTTGAATCTGTTTGAAATCTCTCAGCCACTGAAGCTTTATTTTGCTTCATTTCTCACTTCCTTGTTTTAGTCAAGAAGGCTTTCTCGATCCCATGATTCTGGGTCCTGGCTCATCCTAGGAATTCTGTCCATATTGCCAGGGAAGTTTATACTCCTGGGAGCCATGACCCACATAGGGGAGAGGGCAGTGAGTTCACCTACCAAGTTGGCTTAGAGAGAGAGGCCACATCTGAGCAACAAAGGAGGTCCTCTGGGGGTTACCCTTGGGCCTAATTATAAGCAGGCTTAGCCTATCCTTTACAGGAATAAGTTACATAGGGTTGAACCCCAAGATCAAGGGCTCAGCCTATTGAATGTTTGTCCTCACTGCTTAAATGAAAATCAGGAAATCCCCAAAGGGAAAGTTGAATATTTCCTCATTTCTCTCAAGTCTCCCAAGGGGCTTTTCAAATACCTTTTTATTATCTGCCTAAATTACGCTGGGATATGTTGGGGCATCACAATAACGTGTACAAGCCAACAAGATCTCATTCCATATTCAAGATTCCATGTACTTATGATGTTCAACTAAATTGACCATACAAGTTAAATTAGGTAATAATATAACTACCAAAAATATAAATTTTGCAACAAATAAACATTTCTTCCTTTAGTCTCACACAGATGTTGAAGTTTTAAAATATAGACCATATCATTTTTACTTTATATTCTGATTTACCTTAGTCCTATCCATATCAGCTTCATTCATATCTCTACTTAAAGTCTGATCACTTTTTCAGCTTTTTAAATAGTTCCTGTATGGGGTCTGCTGACCTTCACATCTTCAGAGCTCTAACTCTAAGTCTCAGGTATCACATAAATACCAGAAGTTTCTAGGAATGACCAGGTTATATATAAGCAGCTCAGTATCTCAGAATTTAGAAATAACAGTTACAACTCCTGAGTATATATGACTGCTGTAAGAGCTTACAAGCTAGGATCCTTTACAATAGGTCCTAGCCTGATAACCCATGCTCTTGACTTCAATTCTCTGAGTTTGTACATTATAGTTAGTCCAGATGAGTAAGGCCTGAAAATATTGTGTTTTTGTTTCTTACATTTCATTCAACACACCCCTTGCCCCTCCCTGTCACTGACCACTAGTATTGCCATCTACCCATTTTTTTTTTAACTTTTATCCCCCCCCCGTTACTGATTTAATTTTTATCCTTATTTTTTACTCATCTGTCCATAACCTGGATAAAAGTAGCATCAGGCTCAAGGTTTTCACAATTACAAGGTCATTGTAAAAGCTATATCATTATACAATTGCCTTCAAGAATCAACGCTACTGGAACACAGCTCAACAGTTTCAGATACTTCAACATACTGTCTTCAAGGTTTATTCATGTAGTTGCATACCTCACAATTTCATTCCTTCTTGTGGCCACTCAGTAATCCATTGTTTGTATACACCACAGTTTCCCCATCTTTGTACCCTTATAATCAGTGAAATTGAACATCTTTTCATGTACCTTTTAGCCATTTGTATTCCCTCTTCTGAAAAGTGTCTGTTCATGTCTTTTGCCCATTTTTAAATAATGGGCTGTTTGTTCTTTTTTGTAGAGTCAAAGTATCTCTTAATATATTCAGGATACTAAACCCTTATCTGATCTGTAGCTTCTAAATATTGTCTCCCATTGCTTAGGCTGCCTTTTCATCTCCTGACAAAGTTCTTTGATGCACAAAAGTGTTTAATTTTGAGAAGATCCCATTTACCTATTTTTTTTTCAATTCTCATGCTTTGGGTGTAAGGTCTAGGAAATTGCCTCCTATTACAAGATTTATAAGTTATTTCCCTACATTTTATTCTAAAAATTTTATGGTCTTAGCTCTAATGTTTAGGTTGTTGGTCCATTTTGAGTTAATTTTTGTATGGGATGTGAGATATGGATCTTCTTTCATTCTTTTGCATATGGATATCCAGTTCTCTAAACACCACTTATTGAAGAGGCTGCTCTGCTCCAATTGGGCTGGCTTGGCCACCTCATCAAAGATCAATTGCCCATAGATGAGAGGGTCTATTTCTGAACACTTAATTCAATTCCATTGGTCAGTATTTCTATTGTTATGCCAGTACCATGCTGTTTTGACCACTGTAGCTTCATAATATGCTTTAAAGTCAGGTAGTGTGAGACCTCCCACTTCATTTTTCTTTCTCAACAGATTTTTAGCTGTTTGGGACATCTTGCCCTTCCAAATAAATTTGGTTATTGGTTTTTCTTTTTCTGCAAAGTGAGTTTTTAGGATTTTAATTGGTATTGCATTGAATCTATAGATCAATTTGGGTAGAATTGACATCTTAACTATATTTAGTCTTCCAGTCCATGAACACAGTTTGCCCTTCCATTTATTTGGGTCTTCCATATGTCAATCTTTTTTTTTTTTTTTATTGCTGCCCTGACTACCTGCCATTACTATTTAGAGTTTTAAGTCTCAATTCAGATAGATGAAACACACCCAGATCAAAAAAAACTTCATCAAGTTGGCATTCTGTGAAGAAGGTTTTTCTCAGAATGTGCCTCCCTTAACCAGATTACCTGCATTTTGGTAAAATTTCTAGATTCTACACCAATCCTGCTGAATTAGGTTCTCTTGAATTGGGGCCCAGGAATTTGCCTTTTAAACAAGTTCTCCAGGTATTCTTGTTTCATTCTAAAGTTGAGAGTATTGCTCTGAGGGGTACCTGGTTTGCCCATTGAAGGCTTTAGGGAGAGACTAGCTCAGACACCAAAGGGATTAAAAAACAAATAAACAAAAACAAAAACTGAAAATATGGAAAGATTCTTATTAAAATAATACCAAAATTATACCAGTTTATAAAAACTTAAAAATGATACTGAAATATATAGAGGGGAAAAATGATAGTGCCCCTGCAATGCCTCCTCCAATCCCACTCCACTGTACATATACCACTGCACAGTAGTAGCCAGTGTTAACAGTTAAATGTGTTTCCTTTAAACTTTTTTCTGTCTCTGCATATAAATATGTATCGTATGTATATAAGAAGGCCACACATTATATATTATTCTTTTTATACATAGAAATGTACCTTGAGATTTAAACTTGTATAAAAATATATCACATATGCAGAAAGGTATATAAAACATACATAGTATGTATATATAGTTAAAAGAAGAATAATTAAAAAATGAACAGTTTTTTAAACACATTTTTTAGTTAGTAAATAGAACATTATCTGTACCTTGGAAGCCCCGTTCTGTGCCCCTCCACAATTATATCACTCTCCCTATCCCCCGAAGTAACTGGCTCTTGGCTTAATTTTTTTTGTAGTTTTCTATGTTAGTTTTGAAAAACTAAATAGCAGATGCAAACCTTTGTAAGGTAGGGACCTATTCACTGCTATTAGATGAAGGCTTTTAGGAGCAGGTAAGCTAATAAGAGCCACCTCTCTGAGCATTTCCATAGTCCCTAATGGAGAAATCAGTGGGCAAGGTCAAGTGGGAATCCTTGGAGCATCTTCTGGGGCTGAAGTGTGGCAGAAATATGGGCAAAGGTAGAGGGTTGCCCAGCATTTTCTGCTTTTAAACTGTCTGTGTCCTACTTCCAGCCCTCAGGTGTAGGTCAATGCAGAACACTTTTGGGAGGCAAAATGATTGTCCTCAATTGACATAGGGGAGAAAGAAACTTCATCAGCACAGGGCTATGTCTTGAAGATATTTCATGTCATTCTTTTTTTACCTGGAGGAAATAAGGACTTCAAATTTCTGCTCCTTTGAAATAACTTTTGCAAATCTCAAACATACCTCAAAATGGAGAAAATAGTACTCCAAAATACTTAAAGAATTATCAACTTATGATCACTATTGTTTAATCCCTAATAACTACCCTCCTCCAACTCCTTTCTTCTCCTTCTTACACTGGATTATTTTGAAGAAAAGTCAAAGTGTCATATAATTTCATTTTCAAATATTTTATTAGGTGTCTCCAAAAAATGGGGGTGATACTTTTTGAAACCACTGTCCCATACTGTACCTAAAAGTTAAAAATAAATCATCAATAACTTCAATACTTAGCCAGTGTTCAAATTTCTCCAATTATCTCATAAATTTTTTGTATAGTTGGTTTGTTTGAATCAGAATCCAAGCAAGTCCCACATATGGTTGATTATACTGCATTCTTTTCAATAGATGAATAACACTCCATATTTTGGATATAACCATAATTTATTCAATCATATCCATCCATATTCATGAACATTTACCTTTTTCCAAATTGAGTTTTAATTACAAACAAACTGCAATAACTTCATTGTAAATGTCTTTCTGCACAGGTAAGGGTATTTCTGCAGGAGGAAAATTCTTAGAAACTGCCATGTTGTCCTACAAAAAACACCTTACCAATTAAATGTCCACCAACAGCATATAAAGGTGTTTGTTTGTCCAGTACTGTCATGGTCAGGTTCATGTGTCAACTTGGCCAGGTGGTGATACACATTTGTCTGGTTGGATGAGTGCTAGCCTGTCTGTTGCTATGAAGACATTTCATAGAATTAAATCATGACCATGTTGACTGCATCCACAGCTGATTTCATTTGTAATCAGCCAAGGGGAGTGTTTTCTGCAATAAGTGATGCTTAATCTAATCACTGGTAGCCTTTTAAGGAGGATTCAGAAAAGACAGGCTCTCTTCCTTCTTTGGCTGGTGAGCCTCTCCTGTGGAGTTCGTCCAGACCCTTCAATGGAGTCATCAGCTTCACGAATTTTGGACTCTACTTTCCCACAATTATGTGAGATGCTTTTATAAATTTTATATCTACAGATATTTCCTGCTGATTCTGTTTCTCTAGAGAACCCTGACTAATACAGCTTGGTACCAGGAGTGGTTCTTAAGAAATAGAATCTTGAAAATGGGTTTTTATGATTGGTTTTCTACTCTGACTGGACTTAAAGGCACTAAGGATTCTGATCCCCATACTCAGAATGATACCGCCACTCCATGGGGTAAGTTGGAAAAAAAAAAAAAAAAAAAAAAAGTAAAAATATCATCATTTGATTTTTCCAATGCTTTTCTTGTATGAAGCCAGGCTCTGGGGTATAATGTTTTTGGCACCTTTACAGAGTTTTGTGGATATAGGAGGTATAGAGATGTTGGTTGGTTGTTGTTAGATATACTGTATACATCAATGAGTGAATGGGATGGGCTTAAGACTTTAAATGAGAAGTTTACTCACCATGCTACAGAGGTGAATGTTTCTATGAGTGTCCTGAAGGAAAATCTTATTTCCTGTAGCTGTAGACTTGAGATCTCTGAAAATCAGACTCAGAATCTTATTGTTACAGTAGCAAATTTATGATGTAAACTGAAATCTCAATCTTTCATGGTGTCTGCCATTAAAATGAGGGCATTGATTGGAAAGGAGTGGCACCCTGAAAAATGGGATGGCAACATATGGATTGATAAAAATGTTGTGGAGAGGTTGAAACCCTAGATCATCCTGAGTCTTCTCTAGATAACCCAGTAATAGTCTGCCCTGAGGACATAGCCACCCCACCTCCAGCCTGCGCTGAGGTGTTGGCCAACCTCCTCCTGAAGGGATTAGCCCTAGAGTAATTAATCCTGTTTCACCAGATGAAACTGCAAATGAAGGCCCTGAAGCAAATGGCTTGGAAGATACTTCTAATTCTTTTCATGATCCATCCCCACCACCCCTCATTTATTCCAGACATATAATTAGACTAAAGTCCCAACAGGCCCCTAAAAGTGAAGTACAAAGTATCACACATGAGGAGGTACATTATACTACAAAAGAACTGTGTGAGTTTTCCAATTTATATAGACAGAAATCAGAGGAATATGTGTGACAATGGATTTTAAGGGAGTGGGATGATGGTGGGAGGAATATAAAGCTGGATCAGGCTGAATTTATTGATATGGGCCCACTAAGCAGAGATTCTGCATTCAATGTTATAGCTCAAGGGGTTAGAAAAGTTATTAACAGTTTGTTTGGATGGTTGGTTGAAACATGGACCAAAAGGTGGCTGACATTACCTGAGGTTGAAATGCCAGAACTGCCCTCATATAACGTAGATGAGGGGATCCAGAGGCTTAGAGAGATTGGAATGTTAGAGTGGATTTATCATGCAAAGCCTGCTCTTACACCCCAGGAATGTCCGGAGGATGCACCTTTTGCCAGAACAGTGAGAAATAAATTTGTGAGACTAGCGGCATCATTCTTGAAGAGCTCTGTAGTTGCACTTCTCTGTAGGTCAAATATTATGTGGGAACTGCTGTCACTGAGCTGGAATCCTTAAACACAATGGGGATGATGGGATCCTGAGTTGACAGAAGCCAGGTGGCAGCACTTAATCGCCAAAGACAAGGTGGACATGGCTATCATAATGGACAGCCCAATGGGCTCATGAACAATCCAGGCAGGACTACCAATGGTTATGAAACTTCAGTAATAAAGGTTTGGGTCAACCCACCAGGCAAAGAACCACAGCCAGCTGAAGTGCTTGCTGAGCGTAAAGGGAACAATGGAATGGGTAGTAGAAGAAGGTAGTGATGAATATGAACTACGACCACATGATCAGTTATGGAAATGAGGACCATAATGCTGTTTTGTTCATGTTATAGTATTAAAGTTGTAAGGTATCAAGTTTAAGAATGAATATTACCCAAGGACTTGCACCCTATTCTGGGGAGATTTAATGTGTTTCTGGTTGTATGCAGGACAGTTGAGTATTGTTAGGTAAGGAAAAAATGTGTCCTTTCTTGTTTTCTATTTAGAAATTTGGTATGGTTTAAAGTGATGAGTATAGCTGCCAAGTTGAGCAGGGATGGACTGTCATGTGAGGTTCATGTGTCAACTTGGCCAAGTGGTGGTACCTGTTTATCTGGCTGGGCAAGTGCTGGCCTGTCTATTGCTATGAAGACATTTCATAGAATTAAATAATGATCAGGTTGGCTGCATCCACAGCTGATTCCATTTGTAATCAGCCAAAGGGAGTGTCTTCTGCAATGAGTTTTGCTTAATCTAATCACTGGAAGCCTTTTAAGGAGGATTCAGAAGAGACAGGCTCTCTTTCTGTTTTGGCCAGTGAGCCTTTCCTGTGGAGTTCATCCAGACCCTCCATCGGAGCCGTCGGCTACACAGCCTGCCCTGTGGATTTTGGAGTCTATGTTCCCATAGTTACATGAGACACTTTTATAAATTTTATATCTACAGATATTTCTTGCTGATTCTGTTTCTCTAGAGAACCCTGACTAATACAGGCATCCATGCTGGATTTTATTAATCTTTTGGAGTTTTTGCCAATTTGCTGGGGGAGAAAAGCTAGCATATGGTTTTTCTCCATTTATCTATTTAAGTAGCAAATTATATTAATAGACATTCTAAAACTGAATTCTTTTTGCATGATGTTTTACTTAAAAATATACTGCTATATTTGCTTTTACTCTTTAATTTGGGATATATTAATATATTTACTAGTTACTGATTTTTTTTTTAAGAGGATGCTCTCCTTTTTATCCTGTTTTGATAACAGGGTATGTTGGTCTACTAGAATGAATTGAAGACCTTTTTGTCATTTCCCCTTGGGGAAATCAGAAGAAAACACAAACTGCAGTTGTTTCTTAAAGTTTTGGGAGAACTCACTGAATAGAACCCTTGCCATGTGCCAGTTTCAAAATGAGATCATTGATTACATTTTCAATTTCTTTTGTAGTTATTGACCTATTTAGATTTTTAGTTAGTGGGTTTATTTAATTCAGGACTTTATGAAGTTGAGAAAGGTACTTATTTCTGAGAACATACAAATTATTTCACATATTCACCTATAATAACTTATATTCAATAAGTTATAATCATATACAGTAGGTAGTAAGGCTAGTCTTGCTGTTCATATCACACTTCAGTGACACTTCATTGAGGAAGTAGGGATAACACTTAACTAGTGTGGTCTCAGTAACTGGTTCTAGTCTGGTTTGGATTTGCTTTTGTGGGTATCACCTTGTTTTTGACCTAGCCTTTTCCTGCTTCAAGGTATTAATTTCCTGTTTCAAAGTTCTAATCTTTATTTATGCAGTCTTTTAGCATTGAGTTCTCAATTGATTTTATGGAAGGTTTCCCTTTAATGTTCTCTGCAATTACTGGCTCTGGCTATGCAATGCTTTCTGTCCTTTCAACTAGTGAGAATCCTGGATCTTTAGCTCTTGCTGCTTTTTCAGCAAGATCAGCATTTTCCTGCTCTCTGTGGTCATAGCAGCTTATCTTGTTCCCCTGCCCCCTATTTTTTTTTCCCACCTTTCTTTCATGGTAAGAGTTCTTCTTGGATGAAGGGTTAGATTAAAACTGTTTCTTCATGGGCAGAGATATAAATGCCTTATCTCCTGGTAATAACATTCAATGTCTTCCCTTAACCCTTATCACCAAGCAGTAATTTTGGGAATTACTGTTTTATCCTTCATGCTAGAGTTCTCAGAGTGTCTTCCAGGGAAAAAGAGTTCTGGGATAATTGAATTTGGGAGTTGCTAGATTAAGGTAAAAATGAGCTCCTTTTTGGATTATTTTTTCAGAATCTTGACTGGAATGTTACTATCCATCATACATCCCCTAGTGGGTGATAAAAAGGTCTCTAAATTTATTTTATTGAACACTTATTAACATTTCATGGTACTAGTGTTCTGAAAAAACACTTTAGGAGCATTTGTTTCCCTTTCCTTGTGCTAATTGTGTTATAGTCTGAGTAAAATGGAGTTGCCTATAGATGTCTCAGCATACTTCACATCCAAAAGAATCCAAGCCTGGCTCAATAATTATACAATTATGCACCTTAAAAAGAAATATATGTTACTCAAGACAAATGTCTCGTGAAGAAGGAGTGAAAGGGTAACTTTGCCAACCACCACACAGCAAAACTTCCTGAATATTCTCTCTAGAGTACTCTCTTCCAAAAGTCCTCCCATCACCCCAGCTGCTTCTCATCACCTACATGAGGTTTCATTTCTGTAAACTTCAGCCCTAAATTTATCCTTTTACCATCCAGATCTATTATATTCTTTCAAGATAAGCTCCATGTCCTTTCTCAGGTAAATTAATTTGCCCTTTCTTGAACTCTTCTGGGATCTGTTTTACACAATACTGAGTTTATTACAACAGAGTTCCTGGAAGCTAGGCAGAACAAAGACAGATTCTTTCTCAGCAGGTAAGAGAGGGTGAGAAGGCCATTCTGGGATTTTAGAAAAAGCATCATAGCACCATTTTCTCCTGGAAAACAAAACATGAGAGTCAGACTGACAATGATCAAAATAACAGTTTTGCTGGAGAATGAGATTTCCATGTACCCACAGATTATGAGCCAATTTGGGCCAGCACAACAGGGACTGCAACTAAGAGAAAGAAAGGCCATATAGATCCCAGAAGGGTCTCAACCATGCATGCCTGATTCCTTCTTCTTACCATTTCCCTACTCAGATGAATCATTTCTGTTCTCAGGGGGAGCCATGTCCTTGTCACATTCTCTCTACCTGACCAACACAACAGCTTCCTCATATTTATTTGCAATAAGTATTTATGCAATACATACACCTGGATTCATTTTTCTGGGCCAATAAGCAGGGTCCCAGCTCATCCTCCTTCCATTCATAAAGTACCCACCAGTAACCCAAATTGCACAGGGGCCTGCTTTCTTCCACTCATAAAATATTCTCACTAATGCAGTGGTAATTGGCCAGTGGCATTTGCATAAAATGTCCTCTATGATTGAGTTATACTTTATCTTGGACCAATAGAAAGTTATGCTTATTTTTCCTCCACAAGAACCTGTTAGTCTTGCAGGGAGGCTCTGTAAACCTGTGGTGATATGATCTCCTTGTCCTAAGTCTTCTCTTATTTAACAGTCTAGTCATTGACATGATTCAGTAGTCTGTATCAGCCACTGACATAGAGGGCTCATGTAGTGGGATATGATTTATTATATATATTTTCAAGAGTATTTAGTTAAAAAATTTGTTTATCAGAAAAATTGTAAATTAACAGAAAAGTCATGCAGAAAATACTGAGTTCCCATATGCCCCCTTTTATTAACACCTTGAATTTTGTGGTACATGTATTGCAACTGATGAAAAAACATTTTTATAATTGTACTATTAACTATAGTCCATGGTTAACATTAGGGTTCACTGTTTGTGTTGTACAGTCTTAGGGTTTAAAAAAAATTTATTCAAGTAACATATACAACCTAAAATTTCCCTTTTAAACAATATTCAAATATATAATAATTCAGTGTTTTTAATTATGTTCACAATGTTGTCCTACTACCACCACATTTCCATGAACAAATTGTTTTTCTGTACAGTTTAAGCATTAAAACCCCTTCTTTACCCTCACCCTAGCCCCTGGTAACCTACGTTCTTGCTTCTGACTCTGTGAGTTTGCTTAGTCTAATTATTTCATACCAGTGAGATCATACAATATTTGTCCTTTCGTGTCTGGATTATTTTACTCAACATGATGTCTTCAAAATTCATTCCATGTTGTTACATATTTTAGAATTTCATTCCTTTTGATGGCTGAATAATATTCCTTTGTATGTATATACCACATTTTATTTATCCATTCATTGGAGATAGACACTTGAGTTGCTTCCATCCTTTGGGCAATTGTGAATAATGTTGTCATGATGACCAGTTTTTCAATTATCTGTTCAAGTCCTTGCCTTCCAATCTTCTGGGTATATATTTAGAAGTGGGATTGCTGGGTCATATGGTAATTCTATACTTAAATTTCTGAGAAACTGCCAAATCTTCTTCCACAGTGGTTGCACCAATTTACGTTTCCACCAACAATGAACGAATGCTCCCAATTTTCACATCCTCTCCAACACTTGCAGTTTTCCATTTTTAAAATATAATAGCTATTCTAGTGGGTGTGAAATGATATCTCATTGTGGTTATGATTACATTTCCATAATGGCTAGTGATGTTGAGTATCTTTTCATGTGCTTTTTGGCCATTTGTAGATCTTTGGAGAAATGTTTATTCAAGTCCTTTTTTCCATTTTTTAATTGGCTCGTTTGTCCTTTTTTGGTAGTATGGTAGGATTTCTTTATAAACCTAGATATTAAACACTTGTTGAATATGCAGTTACCAAATATTTTCTCCCATTGTGTATGTTATCCTTTTACTTTCATGATAAGGTCCTTTGATGCACAAAAGTTTTAATTTTAATGAGGTCCCATTTATCTACTTTTTCTTTTGTTGCTCATGCTTTGAGTGTAAAGTCTAAGAAGCCATTGCCTAATATAAGGTCTTGAAGAGGATTCCCGATGTTTTCTCCTAGGTGTTATTGATTTCTAACTTCATTCCATTGTGGTCAGAGAGGCATAGTGTGATTTCACATTTTTTAATTTATTGAGACTTGTGTTTTGACCTAATATATGGTCTATCCTGGAGAATCATCCATGTGCGCTACAGGTGGAGATGCATTCTGCTGCTGTTGGGTGGAGTGTTTTATATATGTCTGTTACAACTAATTGGTTTAGAGTATCATTCAAGTCTTCTATTTCCTTATTGAACTTCTGTCTAGATGTTCTATACATTATTTCAAGTGGTGTACTTCAAGTCTCCTACTATTAATGTAGAACAATATTTTTCCCCTTCAAATCCATCAATATTTGTTTCACGTATTTTTGAAACTCTGTTAGGTACATATATATCTGTAATTTTTATGTCTTTTTGAATTGACCTTTTTATCAGTATATAGTGACCTTCTTTGTCCCTCATAACAGTTTTTGGCTTTAAGTCTATTTTATCTGATGTTAGTGTAGTTACCTGTGCTGGTTTGAAAGGATGTATGTCCCCTCGAAAAGCCATGTTTTAATGTAAATCCCATTACACAAAGACAGAATAATCCTTATTCAATACTGTATGTTTGAATCTGTAATTAGATTATTTCCCTGGAGATGTAACCCAATCAAGAGAGGTTGTTAAGATGGATTGGGGGAAATATGTCTTCCAGATGAGAGAGAAACTCTGACTGTGTTCAAACCATGTGCCCTTCCACTTGAGAGAGAAACCCTGAACTTCATTGGCCTTCTTGAATCAAGGTATCTTTCCCTGGATGCCTGTGATTGGACATTTCTATAGACTTGTTTTAATTGGGACATTTTCTTGGTCTTAGAACTGTACACTAGCAACTTATTAAACTCCCCTTTTTAAAAGCCGTTTGTTTCTGGTATATTGCATTTCGGCAGCTAGCAAACTAGGACATTTTGGCTACTGCTTGTATAGAATATTTTTTTCCATTCTTTTACTTTCAACCTACTTATGTCTTTAAATTTAAGTTGAGTCTCTTGTAAACAGCATAGAGCTGGGTCACGCTTTTTAAAAATCCTTTCTGCCAATCTTAGACTTTTGACTATAGAGTTTAATCCATTTATATTTAAAATAACTACTGATAACACAGGACTTTCTCATGCATTTTTCTGTACTGTTTCTGCAACCCATGCCTTTTTTGACCCTCAATTCTTCCATTAATGCCTGCTTTCATATTTATTTGAGATTCTGTACTTTTTAAAATCATATCTTGTACACACTATGGTAATCCTAGAGGGAGAAGGAAGAGAGAAAGAGGCAGAAGGATTATTCAAAAAAATAATGGCAGAAAACTTCCTAAATTCAACAAAAGACATGAATGTAAACATTCAAGAAGCCCAATGAGCCCCATACAGGACAAATTAAAAAACAACTATAACCAGACACACCATAATCAAACTGCCAAAAGCCAAGGACAAGGAGAGCATTCCGAATGCTGCAAAAGAAGAGCAATGAGTTATGTACAAAAGAATCTCAATAAGATTGTCAGTTCTGTGTCAGACACCATGGAGGCAAGAAGGCAGCGGGAGAAATATTTAAAGTGCTGAAGGTAAACTGCTGCCAACCAAGAATTTTATATTTGGTGAGACATTTTTGAAAAATGAGGGAGAGGTTAAGACATTCCCAGATAAACAAAAGCTGATGGTGTTCATTACCACTAGACCTCTCCTACAAGCAATGCTAAAGGAAGTTCTCCAGACTGAAAGAAATGGAAGTTCTCCAGACTGAAAGGAAAGCAAACTAGACAGTGGATTAAAAAAATAAAGATCTCTGGCATAGGAAGCCATATGGGTAATTATAAATGTCAGTACTATTGTATTGTATTATGTGGTACGTAACTCCGTGTCTTACTTCCTACAGGTGCTAAAATGAAAATGTACAAAAGCCACTTCTCTGCCCTTAAGAAAATCTCTGGGAGTGTGAGACTAAGATGAGTTCCCCTGTTCAGTCCCTCAGACTTCTACCTGATAGACTGTCACTTACTACAAGCACCCCAGTATGTGCAAAGGACCATTCTGCTCTTTCTGAAACAGAGCTACTTACCCATAAGGGGAGTGCAAACTTTCTCCAACCCATCTTGTGGGGGGTGGGGAGTGGGGAAGGGGCCAGCAAGAGTACCAGGAGCTTCTTCTATGGTTCTGACGCTGTGTTTCCTTGATTGAGCTCTTGCCCAGCAAATGTTTCTTTTAGCTGTTTTCTGTAGTTTTGATGGAGGTTTTACTATCCTTAAGATTCCTCTGCTGTCTTTGCCCAAAGAGGTTGGAGCAATGGCAGCGCTCAGAATGGATCCTCAGTGATCTGCAATAGTTAATGAAAAGCAGTGATCGGTGATTAGAAAACACTTCCCCGCTTTGCACCCCCCCCAAAACGTGGAGTACTAGATCTTAATGCCCCACGCTGCTACCAGGAAGCTGTGTGGGAAGACTGAGCTGCAGTCCCCAGTGCCACCCACCTCCAGGCTAGGAGAAGGTGAATGGCAGCTGCTGCAGGGAAGGTGGAACTCACGGTTGTTTATCATAATTTCTTCCTGCTCCTTTCTGTTGTTGCAGTGTCTGTGCCAGTTTGAAAGGATTATATGCCCTAAAAAAGCCATGTTTTAATCCTGACCCATCTTGAGGAGGTAGCCCTTTTTTTTAATCCCAATTCAGCACTGTAGGTTGGAAACTTGATTAGATCATCTCCACAGAGATATGACATGCCCGATTGTGGGAGTGAACCTTTGATTATGATGAGATGTGACTCCACCCATTCCAGGTGGGTTTTGATTAGTTTACTGGAATGCTTTAAAACATTTTGGAAAAAAGCTTTAGAGCCTTGAGAACCACAAGAGCCTGCACTGCCAGAGATCTTTGGAGCTGAAAAAGAAATATGCCCCCCGGGGAGCTTCATGAAACAAGAAGCCTGGAGAGAAAGCTAGCAGATACTGTCGTGTTTACTACGTGCCTTTCCACCTGAGATAGAGACCTGGAACTTCATTGACC
Organism: Myrmecophaga tridactyla; assembly: GCA_004026745.1. NCBI lineage: Eukaryota > Metazoa > Chordata > Mammalia > Pilosa > Myrmecophagidae > Myrmecophaga > Myrmecophaga tridactyla. The sequence goes on along the minus strand of PVIY010000255.1, from coordinate 193,276 downwards.
TTTCTTGAGTGAAGGTAACCTCTTGTGGGTGCCTTAATTTGGACATTTTTATAGACTTGCTTTGGTTGGGACATTTTCATGGCCTTAGAACTGTAAACTTGCAGCTTAATAAATTTCCCTTTTTAAAAGCTGTTCTATTTCTGGTATATGGCATTCCAGCAGCTAGCAAACAAGAACAGTGTCCTACTAAAATCTGGAGATTCAAATAGTTGATTCAGGTAGTTCCTGCCAGTTCAATAGTTGTTTAGGTGGAGGGACTGATTCCTGGAGCTTCCTACTCTGCCATCTTCCCCTGTTATATATTTTAATTAACATTTTTTTCCTTGAAGTATGGTTTTATTTTGGCCTGGTTTGATATATCTCTCAAACTAGCACAGATACTTTATGTTTTGCTGGAGAGTGTTAGAGTCTCTGACTAAAGCTATGTGACCACCTTGGGGAATTGCTTTAGACACTCTTCTTTAGACCTCATTTGGCTACATATTCAGCCCACTGAAGCCCTCTACACACTCTGAAGATGTCAGAAGATGAAGAAATAAAGAGTAGTTTGGGTTTTGGGAATTACTATTCATGTTTATTTAAAATAGCAGAAGTATAACGCGATTGAGCTGCAACTTAGTATGAGGGCTCTGTAGTTCTTGTTACCCCAATTCAAAGACTGTACATAGAATCTTAGGGTTCCCTTACTGTGTGACTCTAGATAACTAAGCTCCCCAAGGCAGGAGATGGACTCTGCAGTGAGGCTGTGGGCATAGGTCACATGAAACTTTCTTTCTTTTTCTTGTTATCTTATCTGTGGTGCATGTAATGATGGAATTGGGTGAGGCAGTTTTTAAGGCTCATGGCTTCAAGCATAAATCCAGTGGTATGTACTGATCCTTATATTCATCTAGAGCCTCATTAAAGATTTTTTCTTAGTTGAAGGTATAACTAGGACTTTTAGCTCCTATGATTGCTCTTTCATCCCATCCCTTTCCCAAAGGCCTAAGCGTCAGTCTCCTCTCCTTGTGAGGTCTTCCTGACCACCGCTGTCTGAATCCATCTTGTCAATTCAATGATCATCACTGAATTGGTGTTACTGAGCACTTGAGTAATAGTCAAAGCACTTATTAGCTTTACTATTGAATGTAATCTGTTACACAGTTCCAGGGAGGCACTATTCATATTATTTTCTATGTGAATGCTGCCCCCTAGAGTTGTGCAACTTGGAAGACAGTCTTATTGAATGCTGTCTGATAGCACCATGCTTTGTTTTACCCCTGTGCAACTGAATTCTAAACTTTTTCAAGGAAAGAGTTATTTTGATAGTTTTTGTGTCCTTATGATGTGGTTTAGCATGCTGATTTTCCTTTAATCAAAATTCAGGAAATACCTAATCGTGTTACTGAAATAACTTTCCTGGTGAGATTATTAAATTAACTGGTATACTGTTATGAGAGCAGCTGGATACTCACTCCTTATCCATCACGGTAAGGAAGTGGAAGGAGGGATGAAGAATCCATTTTTAAAAGCTTCTCAGGTGATACTCTTCAGAGCATTTATAAATTTCTGCTTCAAGATTTTAACATATGAATATCAGAAAGCAGGCTAACTGACATAAAATACTTCACTGTACCACAAAAACAGCCAAGAAAGTGACGTTAAAGTGAAGGCTCATTATAAATCTCTGTAGAATGGAAGACAATGATAATAACTCAATAGGAACAAGAGCAACGAGAATCAAAAGCAAAGAGAAGGACTTGACTGAACCGTGATATCTCAGTTACCTGTTGCTATATAACAAACCACTCCAAACTGTATGGCTTAAAACAACAACCCTTTATTAATTCTCCTGATTATAGTGTTGAATGGGTTCAGCTGCATGGTTTCTTTCCTCCAGGGGGTGTAACTGAGATAATTTATGAGGCTGAGTTCAGCTAGGAACTTGGCTGAGGCTGGAATAACCAAGACGGCCTTTTGCTCAGAGCCTGTTTTCGTGTTACATCTTGTCATTCAGTAGTCCAGCCCAAGCTTCTTCATAGCATGACAGCTAGCTTTCAAAAGGAGGAAGCAGAAACTGCTAGTTCTCTTAAGGTATGGGCTCAGAAGTCCTAGAACATCATTTCTGTTACATTCTGTTGGATGAAATGAGTGACATGGCTAGCCTAGATTCAAGGGAAAGGGAAATAGACTCCATCTCTTAATATAAGTAGTGGTATGTATATGCAGGGAGGGAAGAATAGTTGGTGGCTATATTTGGGTACCATCTACTGCACATAGTCACATCACATATGGCACACACTGTAGGAGGTGACATTTACCTTTGGGCCATCTAAACTTAGGTCTATAAACAAGGATCTATTGGGATGCTATTCAAAAATTAAGAGGAGCAGAACACTGATACAAGCTACAACATGGATGCCAAAGCATCGTGCTAAGTGGAAGAAAAACAACACATGGCATGATTCCATTTGTATTTAATGTCCAGAAAATGCAACTCTAATGAGGCAGAAAATAGATTAAAATGGGGATTACTTGTAAAGGGCCATGGAAAGGAAAATGTTCCAAAACTAGATTATGGTGACCGCTATACAATTCAGGAAATTTACTTGAAAGGAGTGAATTTTACAGTACCTATTATATTTCAAAAGGTGTTAAGAGAATATACAGTTATGTATTTTATTCAAGAGATATGTTCCTAAAGATCCTGCATAATTCAAACCTTGCACGATTAAGGTTAATTTTCCCATAGGAATGAGTGTAAACTAGAGGGGATGTATTCTTACTGTGCAATACCCCACATGTACCGTGGCCTATCTTTGCCTTAATTGCCTTTGGTTTTCTCTTTCATATGGTGTTCTCTCCTAATTTCACAGTAGGGCACATCAGAGCTGGTATTTGGCCATAGCTGTAGCTTTTTATCACATCCACCTTTCATTCCAAAGCTATTGATTTTCAGTACTAGGACCATCACTTAAAGGAACATCTTGATGATGCTAGTGTAGGCTATTCAAAATGTTAATTTTAATTCTTAATATTGTCAAGGTTAAAATGAGAATACAATGGTCATTAAAACTACTGCTGAGATTTGCCTGTGCACACATAAATGTGCCTGTCAATGAAAGATTGCAGATATTTCGGCTAACCAGTTAAAGTGCCACCTTCTTATAGATTAAAAGCACAGTTTATAAGGCACTCAGCCTGCTAACCTTCAAATTTTGCAAGTCTTGGTAAATTTTTACATTTAAGGAGATCCATACTATTTCAAATTTTGTCCACAAAGGATGACTTTATTATTATTATTTTGTGTATTACACTATTGGAATAATTCAAATCCAAGTACAAGAGGCAAATGTACTATTTTACAGAGTTGGTGATGGTGAGACCTTGCTACCATCCCCCAACTATGTTATTGAGACGGGAAAGCTTCTACTCCAGATGCATTTGCTTCTCTTCGATTTGTAAAGAGTTTGTGTTCAATGAATTTGCATTATGTTTCAGGGTAGACTCAATAACCTTAAACACCAGATGAAATCCCTTCAGTTTCGACGTTAGTTGGAAACTCCAAAATTGGCATGGTGTCCTTCGAGGATTTATTAATCTTGGTTGAATTTGTGTTTCATAAAGCGACCCAGTCAGAGTCTCTTAGTCTGGGATTTCAAAAGAAATGTTTCACACATTTCTCCATGTACATCTACCAAACTTTCATTTGTTGGATTTATGTCCTGCTCTTCCTAATTGACTGGCCTTCTCATTTTGGACTTTCATTTATTTATTGGTAAAATAAGATAGACAAGTGGCATTTATTTTGGACTTTACGGTGAAAAATAATTTGGTATGTATCATATTACTTGATCGTCATAAGAACTCAGGAAGATAGACAAACTTAATTTTACGTGTGAGGAAATGGAGGCCAAAAGACTTCACTGCAATCACACAGCTCGCTCCCCTGGATGACGCTAGGTATAAATCTCCAGGCTTCTTTTAGTCCATCTTCTAGTGTTTGTTAGTGGATGCTTTGGGAGTTAAAAGCAGAATTAACAGAGATGATTTTAACCTACATTATTAGGAGTTGAATTAGTTAATAGCAATAATTAGCATTTATTAATCTCTTACTCTGTCAGGTACTGCTTCAAGGCTTTACCAATTAACTCACCTTTTTACTCCTCACAACCAACCTATGAAGTCAGAGCAATTATTATGCCCATTTTAAAGAAAAGGCAAGTAAGGTACAGAGAGACTATGAACTGAAGAAAGTGTTTCTAGTCATGTGAATGAGTTCCTAGGAGGAAAGTGGAAACATGCCTTCTTTTTTCTCTGATGAGTATGTTGTAATGCATTTTTATCTATAATATAGACATTATATATCAATTGTGAGGAAAAAAAATCAGATATTTTTATGACAATACCAAATCAATTATTTTAACTTTTCCACACTACCTTCTATTTTTTTCCATTTGCATGCACATTCTTTTCTGGGGTAATCATTACAAGTATAAAAATTGGCACTCTGGTTTCTTTCTACTCAATATCGCATCAGAAGTGTTTTCCTTGTTTTTAATGTAGTATCTACTGTGACCATTTTAATGAACATTTCAGGGCTTCTCTGTTAATCTTTATAGACTCTTCTTTTTGAAGAGTTTAAGGGTACCCCTGGCTGAAGTTGAGGGAAAGATTAAGATGTTTCTCAAGGTTACCTACTGTTTTATGATTCTGTGCTTTGATGCTTGATTAGCAAACACCAGCAATGTTTGTTGAAGACAGTTCCAGTTACTATTGCTGTGTAACAAATGACTCCAAACTTGGTGCAAAACAGCAACCATTTCATTATGCTAATGGAAACTGTGGCTTAGGAGCAGAAAGGGTACAGTCAGTACAGGGAGCGCAACTTAACTGTGTTCCATGATGTCTGGGGTCTCGGCTGGGAGGAACTGAAGGTTGGGGGATAACTTAATGACTGGGGTTTGAAATAACCCCCCAAAAAGGCCCTTTCACTAATATGTCTGGTGGTTAATTCTAACTGTTGGCTGGAACCTTGGTTGGCACCTCAGATGGCGATGTCAGCTGGAACATCTAGTGCTGGCTTTTTTATGTGGCTACTTGGGCTCCCCCCTAGCATGGTAGCTAGGTTCCAAGAGCAGGCATCTAGTCTTGGAAGTACATAGTGCCATTTCCAATGTGGTTATAAGCCCTCCCAGCTTCAAGGGAGAGAACATAGACCCCTATCTTGATGGGAAGACAGTTAAAATCACGTTGAGGGCATATAGGTTGAGACATATTACTGTGGCTAGTTTTGAAAAATGCAACCTGCCACAAGGTTCTTGAAGAGAAACTCTTTATTTGTGATTCCTCTCAGTTAGCTATCACAGCTCTTGTGAATAAACATAATGTTTTATATAACCACATCTCTCTTTTATTTAATTTAGATAAAAAAGTGACATTTGATATATCATATTTATGTTTGCTTGCTGAAAGAGTGAACTAATCCTGGTTTCATCACTTAGGCAAATTATCTCTATCAACTTCAGTTTCTCTGTCTGTAATAACAGAACCCATCTCACTGGGTTGATGTAAGGGTTAAATATACTAATGCAAATAAAGCAATTAGCACAATGCCTGGTTCATCATAAGCACTCAGTAAATAACAACTACTATTGTTAGGATCTTTGTGGTCAAGGCATGGTTGATATAATTTTTTTCCACATCAGATACAAGGGGTGCCTTGACCTGATGTTTTGATAAAAAAAAGAAAACAAACCAAAACATCATTTTAAAATGTCAAACAACTTTAAAGGAAGAGGTGGGATAACAAAAGCTGATTAAAAAGGATGAGAGAATGAATTTAACTGGAACTTGAAGAATAGATTAAGTTTGTTGAATTGGATATCATGAGGTTCTCCCCAAACTGAAATGGCAAGGAAGCCCATTGGATCTGTTTTTATTTTTTTGCATGCTGTATGGCGGGGTCACATTTCGTTATTTTTCCATGTGAGTATCCTGTTACTGCAACACCATTTGTTGAAATTTTTTTTGTTTGTTTTGCTTGTTTGTTTGCTTTTGGGGGAAGTAAATTGGACCGGGGTCAAACCCGGCCTCCTGCATGGCAGGTGAGAATTCTACCACTGAATTACCCTTGCACTTGCCCCATTGGATCTTAAGTTGGTGATTGCTTTAAGTGGAGGGCAGGGAGGAGTAAATTTTCAATGTGAATTTAACTTAAAATCACATGCAAGTGTTTTCAGTGACCTAAATCAAACTATAAATATGTGGGAAAAATTATTTCTGTCAAACAGTTACATATTTATTGTTACGCGATATTCCCAGTATGTGTGCAACATGAAGAAAGTATTAGTGCTTTTCAGTGTTTTGAATATGAGTGTAACTTCTTTTTATATACAGGATATTTGCATACTAGTTTTCCTTTATATTTTATTGTTCCATGACTATTGAAACATGAAGCAGTTAAATAAAGAATCTTACTATTTTATGATTAACTTTAAAAGACACAATAATTTTAGGTTAAAAATCCTTGGTGGTATTATCTGGGACTCCCATTTCCATTCCTCTACCTCCAGTCTCTTGGATATTTAAGTAAACCTGGCTCAGACATGCCCAGTGCCCTTTCCCAACTCTGCATATTCTTAAACTTATATGACTGGACGTCTAGTCTACTCTCTTATGTCTTTCCAGGGCCATCTATATTTCATCCTGTACATCTTCTTGGGGTAAAACATGGCCTTTTCCAGCTTCAATAACAAATTGAGTCCCATGGAGGACATTTATCATGATTTCTGTAGGTTTATTAAAGATAGGCTATGTAGGAAAAGGGTCACATTGTAGAGCATTTAACAGTCTGCCCTGTCTGGCCTCCTCTTTGGGGGGACCTCCCCTATCCATTCTCTACCTCTTCCAGTATTTCCTCCCCACCCCGGACTCTTCACCTGAACTCCAGATGCCAGACCCTCCCACATGTGAGTAGCCCCCTAGGCAGAATGATTTAATTTACCAGTTAGGAAGAAGAAGTATTTGAGAAAATTTAAACAGAGAATCTGGGAGAATTGAAACAAAATCTTCACATATGTAAAATTTAACATTATTTTTAACCATGGAAATGCAGTTTGACTGGATTATGCTGACACAACATTATATGCATTATCACATTTTGTCTTGAGAAGAACATGGTGAAATAGATACTGTGTTATAGTCCTATTTCAAAGATGAGGGAACTGAGGTACAAAGAAGTAAAATAGCCAAAGTTATTTGAAACCATATTATCTGACTATAGAACCTACACTCTTAACTCTTACGGGTGCGGGGCTTTCCAATTTGGGTGTCTGTCTTTCCAACTACTGGGCAAAGAACATCTTCAAATCTAAAATTATTTAAGGAGTATGTTTTCACTTTTTTAGAGGGATATGCTTGTGATCCCCTTCATTGATAAATCAGACTCTTTCCAATTTTTCAAAATATTCTTTATGTACACATTTAAAAATATTTTGATGGAGAAATCATCAATGTGCAAAAGTTACAAATGAATCAATATACTATAAAAGATGTTCATTAGGCAGATAGGACCTCCCTACTTCTTTTGAAATTATTTTATGATATTTCTGATTAATGATATCATTTCTGCCATTTCAGTCTTCAGTGGTCTTCATTTGCTAGTGTTGATTATGGGATGCCATGCCTCATTGGAATCTGACTCGTTATGACCAACAAATGTGAATTAAAATCAATAGAAATGTCATTAGCATCCCAATACTGTGAAAGATAATATAATCATTTCTCATACATTCAGTTTATTAAAATTTGCTAAAGTGTGAAATATGTAGGACAAGTAATGATGTTTTAATCTTTCACCAAGGTAACAATTGAAAGCTGATTGATTCCATTCAGTAATTATAAAATCAGAATGATGGATGACTGTAATCCACTAGGATTCGTTTTCCTACTCTGTCACTCCCCCATGCAACATAAAAGTCTTGTTTGCATCATCTCTTTTATCTGAAAAGAAATCAAACTTCTATTGGCTTCACTAAACCCAGGAGGCAGATAACAGTCTTTCCTGACTCTGAAGGGGATGAAGAGGTGGTCACTGCCGACTAAAAGCTGAGACGAGCTGGGCAGCTCTTCAAGGCTGGGTTGTGTGCGTGAGAAGGGCCAACAATACTAGGACATAAATATTCACACTATGATTTTTCTCTAACTTTTGTAGGGTCTATACAGTGAGGTAGGGGCTTGTATGTTATGGTTCTGCTCTCCCTGGTTTCCTTAAGACAACCCTGGATGAGCGTAGTTGACCAAATAGAGTAGATCTGTGTTCAATTCACTTAGCTTATATAGAGTTGGGGGAAACTTTCTTTGTTCCAAAAAGGCTGTCAAGAATCCTAATTTCCTTGTCTTTGAAGATATGGGAGAGTTACCAATAGACCATGGATAGATAGCTATTTGTCCAAGAGTGAAGAGTAAGGAACAGTGAAGGCAGGAGAAGGGAGGGTATTGAGTCCATGCTGTTAGGCTTAAAATCTAGAAATTCAAACTCTGGAGGAGAAGGCAGCCAGGAAAGGTGAGAGGTACAACAATTTTATTTATTTATTTTTAACTTTTTTATTGTATAATATAACATATATACAAAGCAAAGAAATAATAAAGCAATAGTTTTCACAGCACTCTTCAACAAGTAGTTATAGGACAGATCCCAGAGTTTGTCATGACATACCATATGATCCTCTCATATTTTTCTTTCTAGCTGCTCAGGATATAGGAGGCTAGTGGGCTTAAATTTTTTTTTTATCATCACAATTGACTTTTTTTCCTTCTTTTTTTTGTGAAAAATAACATATATACAAAAAAGCTATAAATTTAAAACACAACACCACAATTAGTTGTAGAACATATTTCAGATTTTGACATGGGTTACAATTTCATGTTTTTACTTCTAGCTGCTCTAAAATACTGGAAACTAAAAGAGATATCAATTTAATGATACAGCATTCATATTCCTTTGTTAAGTCCTATCTTCTATGTAGAATAGAAGACACCCTCTCATAGGGGTTGTTTCGGCTATGGCAATTCTAAATTTTTGATACTGGAAGGGTCTATCACCAATATGGGTTAGGAAGATGGAACTATCTGATGTTCTGGAGAGGTTGGGCTAGGTTTCAGGACTTATCTGGACCAGGGACTCATCCAGAGGTCATAGGTTTCCAGAAAGTTACTCTAGTGTGTGGAGCCTTTGTGGAATCTTATAAATTGCCTAGGTGTTCTTTAGGAGTATGGTTTTTTATTTATTATTTAGGTTATGATAGGTAGCGAGGTCTACCCGAGCTTGCATAAGAGCAACCTCCAGAGTAGCCTCTCGGCTCTATTTGAATTCTCACTGCCACTGATACTTTATTAATTATACTTCTTTTCCCCCTTTTGATCAGGATCCCGTGGTGCCAGGTCTGGATTCATCCCTGGGAGTCATCTTGTACATCACAGGGAGACTTTCACCCCTGGATGACATGTCCCACGTAGCAGGGGAGGGCAATGATTTCACTTGCAGAGTTGGGCTTAGACAGACTGAGGCCACATCTGAGCAACGAAAGAGGTAGAGGTACAACAATTTTAATGGCTCATATCCAACATCTTGTGGGTTTGGTTGGTGGTTTTAAAGATAAGGGTAGGAGAGTAGCCTTTACATAGTCGCCCTTGTTACATAACCTAGAACATGCCATCAGCTAACTTGGGAACAATAAAATGCTACTGGGAAAATAAAAATTCCTCAGGGAAGGCTTTCTTGACTGTAAATGACTCACCAGCCAACCATCCCCCATTAGATCAGCTTCCCCTCCTATAGGCTATAAAAGAACCCTGTGCTTTTTCTTCACCACACTTTTTCCATATACGTGCTCGTGGGATTATTTGATAAATACTTGTTTCCCCACCACAGATTGAAAGCGGTGTGAAGACAGGGACTGAGTGTAAAAGCAAGTGATTTTTCTGTACCATTGTGCTTTGAATGTGGTTGAATAAATGTTCTTGGTATCTGCCAAAGTTTCCTTTATCTTTCAAACAGTCTGACCTGTACAGAAGCTTGGGTATGCTTGTTAGAAAATATTTTCCCAACTTGACTCAAAACAGATGTTCATCTGTATCTTGAACCTTCTGGTTCACACAGTGATTAAACATCTATAGGACCTGATTATAAGATACCACGCAAGTTAATCCTGAAGTTTTTCCATTTTCAAAGGACTTGGACACCTCAGTGTGGTGGAGGATGTGAGGGCCAGTATCTTAAGGATGCCTTTCTCTGGCTCCAGAAGGTAGAAGAGAACATAGGGTGATTTCCTTCTTTATTACACAAATCTTTGCTTTTATCGTTTTGCTATGGTTTCTGGACTCCCAACAGAGTTTCTTTGGGCAGCAGAGCATTATGAAAAGATTGCTGTTTTGGAGCCAGACAGATCTGAATTTGAATCTCAGCTCTAACAGTTTCCAATTATGAGTTCTCTCATCTGTAAATGCGGGATAATAGTGTCTGTTTTTCAGGGTTGTCACGTGGATTAAAGGCACTGCCCTTGGAGTGTTTCATATGGTGCCTGATGCATTGTAAGGGCTAAAGATGTGGTGGGTTATGGAGAAGGTTATTGTCAAATCTCAAAAAGTGAAAATTGAGGGTCACAGAGACCAGATATTTTATTTTAAAAATCCATACCAGTTTGTGAGATCGTGCACAGGAGAAATGGATAGAGCGCTTTTAAGTCCCATAGAGTGACAGACTTTGGGAATGCTGGAGAAAGTTTAACATTCAGGAACATTTGAGCATTGACTCAACTTTCTCCATGACCCTAAGACATGGCTTTGCTGAAGAATATGTTATAGAATGAGAGGAGCCTGGCTTTGGCACACATCCTCTTCGAAGGAGGTACATACATTACTGGTGTAAGTTCTGAAATGGCGATGTAAGTACAAATTTAAAAGGGCCCTGGTTTATCAAGATTACCAGAACTAGTTTTCTTACCCTTGGTTAGGTCCCTACTTTTTCAGGGAATGTCTGTACCAGCTGCAAGCTCTATAGGGCAAAGAGAACAGCCAGATTAAAATATACAGCATCTACTGCTGCTGTGGGTGGAGCTTCCTTTTTGTTAAGAATTCTTGGCATAAGAAATTGGGAACTTAAAGTAGGTGTGTCTGAGACTCTCCTTATGACATTGAACCTTTGGAAACACCACAGTCTCTCAGCCCAGTGCTTTTCACCCTGGATTCACATTAGAATTGCCTGCAGAGTGGTTAAAAAAAGAATGATGCTTGGGTCCCACCCTAGACCAGTTAAATAAAAGTTTTTAGGGAAGAGGCCCAGGCATCTTTAAAAATCCAAGTTTTTCAAAAGCTCTCTAGGTGCTTTGAATGTGCAAGAGTTTAAAATCACTGCTGGCCCAAATTTCTCAACACTGTAATCACCCTATAAAATCTCAGAACCTATACGTGGGTAATAGCACATTGAAGGGTGACTAGGGCGTAAAAGAGCTAACTCTGCTTTGGTTCGTTTAGTTGAGGGCACTGGTCTGGGAAATGTGCCTTTTGCTAATATCATATGGAATAGGGAGCTTGTTGCTGTTGTGTTTTAACCATTGAAACCCCACCGGAGGCGAGTTCATTAGTTCTGGGAATGGGATGTCAAGATGCGTCTTCTAAATGCTGAGTTTTTAGGAAGTGCTTTCGTTAGAGTGTCTCCCTTGGGCCCTACGGTCTGGCAGCTTTACATCTAGCACTTAGGGGCCCATCCCACCAGGGCGTCCTTCCTCTGAACTCAGAGTGCTAAAGACAGAATTTGGCAAAGTTGGCATTTAAAATGCCCCTGCAATGGACTGCTTGGCTGTCATTTCCACACAGGTGAGGACCCTACCAGGTAAGCACTGTTAGGTCGGGGGAACGGGGAAGGGCACTGCAACGTGACCTGTGGAGGCTGTGTCACCCCTCCCAACATGACTTCTGGAACCGCCCCTTCCGGACGTCACCTGACCTCCATCCTTAAAAACTGTCTCCTCAAGCCCAGGTAGGCAGTCACCTCCTTCCGTCTTGGGTTCGGTGAGTTCTGTCCGGGAGCGCAGAAATAAACCCGTCCACTTTAAATTTCCTAGTCTACCTTCCTTCTTTCTCACTCTTTCGCCTCCTAAACCTTTCAGGTACCCCGTCACAGGTGGCACTCATTCCTCCTGCCCCCAGGCAGAAATGATGATGACAAGTGCTAGAGCTGGAGGGACTCAGAGACGCGGCGGGTCACTCGTCCTGGCAGGAGAGGAGCCCAGAGAGGTGGCCCCAGAGAGGTGACAGGGTGAGACAGTGAGTTATGAACCGCCTGGGTCCACGGCACAGGTCCTCGCACTCAGGTGTGGGCTTTTCCCCTTGGTATACCAGTGTCTCCACTTTCTCTGTGTCTCTGCTTTTTTACTTTCTCTTTCTCTTTCCCTTCTTTCCCTGGCTTCCTTCTGACTCCATCTTATCATTCCCTACCACTTTCCTTTTTGATTTTGTCTTTTCAAGGCTTATGTCTTCAAGCCTTTGTTTTGCCTTGACTGAAGCACTTGGGCCAGAAAAAATTGTTAATTTTTATCTTAGATTCAAGCGATTAGTTCCAGTGAACAGTGTGACTATGAAAAGTTTGTGCTTTTTAGTTCACAAGTACAAACATGAAATAGAAAAACTGATAAAAAGGAAACAACTAAACAAACAAAAAACCCAAAACATTTCTGAACCCTCCCTTGGTGGCGGATGCAGTTAGGTGAGGTGGGGGTGGGGGTGAGGCCAGAGTTCCCGAAACTCTTCACAGATGCGAATTGCTGGCGTCGGACAACGAGCTTGTAATGTGAAAACTCATTTGAAGAAAGCTTCTTGTGGCATCTCAGCACGAGAATATTTTTATCAACAAAATGGTTATTGCCTGACTGGATGAAACTTTTTATTTTCTGCATCATTCTATTTGAAATCATAGGGATTTGACCGGAGGATATTTCCTTCCATTTGTATGACATTTTTGTATATGACATAATATCTCCTTCCCAGACATTTTAGGATGTGAAAATGTTTTAAAGTGACATGTATTTTCCCCTCAGATCTTACCAAGTCATTCCTCAAAAGCAGAAAAAGGAAAAAATGTAGATCTTAAATGTATTTTTTTAAAAATTATTTTCTGTTTTCTTAACCTTCCTGGACTAAGCAAATTATCATAAAATTCTCTAGAGGGCCAAAATCTGTGTTCTAGGTTTGGGAAAGAATGATCCCTTTCAAAGCGCCTGCTAACAGGCCACGGTGGTGGAAATGAGTTTTGGAGCCCAGCATTCGCTCACCCTGCGTGGAACCATCTCAGGCCATTTAGCTAGAGGAAGCGGGCTCCACCTTCCTACTCCAGGGTGAAGCGTTTAACCAGGCTTAGACCGATCGGTGGACATACGGCATTCTCCTGCCTGTGATGATTGGTTTAGAGATTGTCATGTGACCCAGAAGAGCCAATGAGACTGTGGAGAGAGAAATACGAACTGTTTTTCTACTTGAACTTGGAAGGATATGGATTGTAGCTGTAGTCAATCATAAGAAAGCCCACTGAAGTGTGAGACAACATAGCAGATGAAACCTGATAATAGAAAATGTCTGCATATACTCAGAGGACGTTTAACAATCAGGCAGAGTTTGGGTATAAATTAGTGAAGATCAGTACATAGATGACTTAGTATGTGGGGGGAAAAAAGGGCATGTATTTTTTAACTCCAGAGAAATAAAAACTTGCTCAGGAAAGGAAAGGTGTATCGCACCGCATGGCTTAGTTGTTGAGAAGGTACATAGTCATAGTACTATAAATATTGACTATTGATCTTAGCAAAATTATAGTGGGAGGTATAAATGTGTCCTGTGCATTTGTGTGTGTGTGTGTGAATTCATCTTGCACAATGCAAAGTCAATATGATGCTTAAATTGGAAAATCAAGAAGTTGCAATATGGACATGTTATTTAGAGATATGGACTGTCTTAGTTTTACTAGTTTGCCATCGCAAATACCATAAACTGGTTTTGGTTTAAACGAAGTATTTATGTTCTCTTGGTTTTGGAGGCTAGAAGGCTTGCTGCCACCTGGGGGCTGGTAGCATTCTGGTCTGGTTGCGGCAATTCTTGGGGTTTCTTGGCTTATATCTCCTACTTTCTGTTACATGGTGCTATCCTTTCCTTTCTCCTATGGATTCTGTTCGGCTTCCAGTTTTCTCTCTCTACCTATGAGTTTCTTCTGCTTATAAAGGAATCCAGTGATCCAGAATAAGACCTCATTCATTTGGCCACAGCTTAACTAAAATAATATCTTCAAGAGATCCTGTTTACAATGGGCTCACACACACAGGGATGTGGAGTGAGATCAACTGCAATGTCTAAACTGGGGTACAGAATTCAACCCACCACATGGAAGTAAATGCTAAATGATTCAGTTAAAACAGCTGAGAGGAACGGCCTCCTGGGAGAAGGAAACAGGAGATGGGGAATTTGGGGGACTCCTGCTTTTTTGGAACAAGACTTACAGAACTGTTTGACTTTATATACTATATGCATGAGTAACTTGAAATAAAGAAAAACTACTTTAAAAAGGAAAAGGAAATTTGAACCAATGAAACTAACTGCTTGTAGAACGAAGAAATGTGTTGACCTTGGACAAAATTTATGAAATAGGATCAGCCTATTTTGATGGCTCGTTGGCCACAAACATGTATCTCTGTTTCCTAGGCAGGAGCAAGCGTCCGAGTTTCCCCATAAAACCTGTACATGTCCCCTTGTCCCATGTTTAAACTCTGCATTTACAAAATAATGTAAATCTCCTTTACCCTCAAACATGCGGTTGCAGTTTAAAAACACGCACTCATTTTAAAGGGGACTTTAAAGTAATCTGTTTCTTTGAAGTTTCTAGAAGTGAACTTTTAGGCATGCGTGCTTCTTTAGGGTAGGCTGGGAGTCTCGGGCACTTTCTTATCCCTCTGGAATTCTGAAAAATTTTATTTCTTTTTCTTTAAAAAAAATTTTTTTTATTAGAGAAGTTGTAGATTTATGGAAAAATGGAGCAGATAATATAGCGCTCCCATATACCACACACGCCTCTCCAGCTTTCCCTAGGATTACCATTTTGCAATAGTGTGGTAACTTTGTTACAGTTGATGAAACACTATTAGCATAATTATACTATTAACTATAGTCCATGGTTTACTTTAGGTTCACTGTTCATGGTGTTTAGTCCTATGATTTTTTTCTCAAAAATTTTATTCTAGTAACATATATATACACCTTAAAATCTCCACTTTTAACCACGTTACAAGACGTAATTCAGGGGTGTTGGGTACGTGAACAGTAGCTAGGAGCTGAGTTTACTCGGCCTCTTCCACAGCCGTTAATGCAGATGGCCTCTCAGCTCTGCCTGCCAGGCAGACCTCGAGGGAAGCAACCTTAGAGCGTGCACTGCCGCTTCTCACCATCAGAGGGCGGTAGAGCCGCAGAAGCTCCGGAGAAAGGGGGACGATGTGACGCGCCTGGGGAGTGGGAGGTGTTATCTTGCAGGGTTTTCAGTTAAAGCGTTTTAGGAGCTAGCTCTTTCATTGGGAAAAATGATGTGTTTTCTTCTAAATTTTGTGCCAATCCCAAAAGGCAGGAAGTTTGATCTTACTGCATTTGCCGTGGCTATCTTTCCGCCCTACGAACCAGGAATTTATTAGGAAAACCAAGAGAATTGCATGAATAAGTTTAGCCTTGCATGTCCCCATTTCCTACTTGTAGAATGCTTTGGTGCACGTTCTGAAAGAATACCGTGTCAGCTGAAAAGGGGCTCTGCTTTCTCCCTTATTATTCGAAAACGGGTGTGTTTCTCACACGCCTGGATAGACCACTTACCCCTGATTTGTATCCTGGGGCTGAATGTTGCTTATTTAGTTGCATTATTTGTAAACTGCTAACCTGGCTCTTTACACTGCTGTGATGTTATCTTGATGGGTTGCAGTGGAAACGTGAACATGTCTATCAGGCAGGGAAATTATGTAAAAATGATGTGGGCATATAAAATGGGATCGACAAAATGTAATAAACTCCTCCTGGGCTGAAGAGCAGAGCTGCATATGTAATGAGGTGCTTCAGGATTACGTCACCTTTTATATAACATCTGGCAGTGACTTTTATTTCGGAGCTAATTTGTAGGAGCCAGGCACTTTTCTTTTCCCCGCCCCAAGACTGCCTTTATCTGAAAGAAGAAAGAAGGACCTGTCACATTTTGCATGCAAAGAAAGCCAGAGTGGCTAGATTACTCCCTTAGGGTAATGGAGAAAGGAAAAAGAAATTGAAAAAGGTCAGGGGAACAAAGCTGAAGGAATGAAGAGGTTTGTGTGATTCTCAGTGAAATTGGACCAGTCTAAGCACCAGACAGGTAATCTGGGTGGCTCTGCCCTCCCCTCTTCCTTCCTCCACCCCTTGCTTGTCACTGGCTCTATAGACCTGACCTCAGAATGCTGTAGGAATAGTTTCTCCTAAAATATTTTGCCTAAAGTGAGGAATTGAGAGAATTATGTAGGTAATTCAGGCAAATCTTAAAATTTCTTCCTTAGGTCTTTGAGGAAAAAGCTTCACCTCTAACCAATATCCCTTCTCCGTAACAATATCCAGACCTCTGAGCTATTACCATAGATTATTCAGATATTTAACTCACCTTTTAAATTTGTCTGTATAGACCATGATGAAAAGTCTTCAATGAAATTGAATATTTGAATCCAGCCTCTGCAGGCAGGGACTCAAGAGAGGAGATCTCCTTGCCTCCTTGCTTCTTCCCATTTCACTCTTAGCTTCTCTGCACATGCTCACTTTTGCACAACCTGGACCCTGCTGAACCATGTTTGCTGTCCTTCATCCTGGTTTTTTTTTTTAATCTTCCATTATTGCCTCAGCCCTGAAAATGACCTTTTCTAAATTTCAAGGCCATGTCTACAGTTCAGAAGAGGCTGTGTCTAGTTTCCGAATTCCCTAATGGATTCCCCAAAATGTCTTTGGAAGTTAGTTGAATGTTTGAATGTTGAACAAAAGATTTGCATGTTATAAGGCAGAATTTGTTCTCAGAGAGCTAAAATATAGGATGAAATCCCTAATTATGGTTTCTGACAGTGCCACCTCCCTCAGGCCTTGGAACCCTGTGGGTGGGTGAGAACTGGCACATGGCTGGAGTGGGTGGCGACTGCCAGTCGTCATGGGCTGGGGAAGTTAATCCAAAAATCTCTCCTTCCAAGGTTTAGCTCTCCTTCTCTCAGCCCAGCCTGATAGGGCCATGGATGAAGCAATGGGGTGGTTCTCACCCCACCTCCAAGAATAACCACATGCGACCCCCATGGGGCAGAGGAGCATTGGAATGGTTGGGGCTGGTCAAAGGACCCCTTCAGGGTTGGTGATCCTGTGTGAGCTAGCAAACCCTGGCTCATGAAGCCTAGAGTCTTAGTTGGTAGGGAGTGGCCCTTCCTGATCAATGCAGACTCTTCTCTGGCACTGTGGGGAGAAAGTGCTGGAAAGTTTATTCTGTTTCCTTACTTAAGAGCAGGCACCTTCTACCAGTAGCTGGGGAATGCCTGGCCTGAGATGACTCTATCATTATTCCTAACTTAGGAAAGACTGACTTTTGAGTATGAAAGGTTTGGAGCTGTCATTATTTAATATTTTATAGTGTGACATCCTGGTTGTCTATTGATGCATGACATATTACTGTGAAACATAATATCTTAAAACAGCAACTTTTTAATTATATCCCATAATTTGTGGATCAGGAAATTGGACAAGTGTTAGCTGGGTGAGTCTTCTGCTCCATATGATGTTGACCGGACTCACTTGTTGAGCTGGTGGCTGGCATGGGTTAGAGAGTCCGAGATGGCTTCACTTATACGTCTTGTGTCTGAGAGTCCTTTTACTTCTTCATGTAGTCTGAGGGTATCTCCACATGTCTCTCTAGCAGGGCAGCTGAATTTTTTACATGGTGGCTCAGGCTCTAAGAGAACAAGATGGAAGCTACTGGTTGTCTTAAAGTCTGGGCCAGGAATTGACACAGTCCCACTTCTCCAATATTTCGTTGGTCAAAGCAGTCACAGGACATCCAAGAATCAAGGAGAATGGAGACAGACCCTACTTTTCAAGGTGAGGAGTGTCAGATAATCTGGGCCATCTTTAATCTACCACATGTGGGTTGCATAGATAGAATGTGGAGAAGTAGGGGAAAAAAGAGGATATGTGGAGAAATGGCAATCTCTATCTTGCTTCCTAGCTAGGAATCACACTTGTTCCAAGCAAGGTGGGGCTAGCGAGAGGACTTAATCTCACCTTTTCTGCTATCACCTGAGAAAAATTTTCTTCGTTCAAGTCAGGACACTGCTGAGGTTCATGAATCCCTTTGTGCTTTTATTTTAAAATATGACTGTGGTTGAAGTGCATAGCAACTCTGATGGTAGGAGCAGTGGAAAAATGTAAGTGGATGATGTCTGAAGGCCACTGGAGATTATATTGGCAAGCTTCCAAATGAAGAGTTGGGAACATTTCTCATTTTCTCCACTGTGTTACAGAGTTGCGCCAATGACTAAACAAGCGATGGGTTATGCAGGTCTTGAAAACTTTTCAGAATTTTCTTTTTGTGTAGAGTGCAGCAGGGGAAAGGGAGAGAAAATTTTTTTTCAGTCTAATTTAACTGCATATAATTTTCTCTGTCTGTAAGTTCAATAAAATATATGAAACCCCAGCAAAAGCCTTAGTAAAGACAGCAATAATTTGTTTCTCATTATTGTAGGTGTGAGGCAATACTGGCAGTGTCGTGGGGTCTCCTTTGAGGCACTTGTTTTATTTAACTAATTAGTTTTTGGAAAGATAGTACATAGTACAAATTTTGTAGGAATAAAAGGGTATCAAATAAAAATCCCCCCACATTCTGATCCCTAAGGCCCCCATGTCCTCTCTCCAAGGCAGTCACTGTTTTTTTCTCTAGGCTTCCAGATAAATTCTATGTATCTACAAATATATGCATAAATTTGTATGTATAACTATAGCATATATAATTATGTAGCTTTTCCCTCCAAATAGCAATGTACTGTATGCTGTTTGCACTTGCTTTTTCATGAAACAGTATATTGAAAATTGTTGCACATCAATAAATGTAGACTAACTCCTTTTTTCATTAAGAGCTACATAGTATTCTATCGCATGAATGTATTATTATCTCTTTTTTTTTTTTACCAGTCTATTGTTGATGTATATTTAGGTTGTTTCTGAACTTTTGCTATTAAAAGCAAAACTGCAATTAATAATCCTGGGTAGGCATATCTGTGTATATGTGTGACTATACCTCGAAATGGAATTGTTGGGTTGAAGAGTATGGCATTATAATTTTGTTATCACCCAATTATCCTCCATAGAGGTTCTGTTAGTTTATGTTCCCCTCTCCAACCGCCTCCAGCAGTGTATGGAAACAGGCTTCCATTCTGGTTTCTTGGGATTGTCGGTGGGATTTGGTCAGAATAGATTGTAGGTGAAGAAATTAGCTATAAGATTGAATGAGGAAGGACTTGGCATTGGTGTTTTTGTATCAGCCTTCATTTTATGAGGTTTTTAATTAGTTTACCAAATATCAGTTTCAGGAAATTCTCTGTACTAGGAAGCCTGCCACATGGAGGAAAGGGAAAATTGGACTTGGAATGAAAGAATCTGTTTCTAGTCTGACACTCTTACTAACTCAGTGCAGGATCTTGATTAAGCCAATTATCCTTTCTTTGCCCTCAGTTTTCTTATTTGTAAAATGAGTTTGTGGAGTAGATGATCTCAGAAGAGTTCCTAGATCCAAAATTATTTGCTCCTATGACATTCCTTTCACTTTTCGTAACATAATGAAAATCCAAATGCAAAAACAGCCGCATAATTTGTGGGGCTCTGTGCAAAGCAAAAATGCAGGGCCCCTTGTTCAAAAATTAGAAGTTCAAGATGGTCACAGCCCAGTATTCAACCAAATGCAGGCCTTCTTAATGCAAGACCCTGCACGGGTCGTACGCCAGCCCTGCTTTCATGAAGGCTAGTGCCTGTAAATCGATGGTTTGTTTCTACTTGCATATTTGATGGCAGTTTTACCTAGACATGCACCTGAGATGCCCACCATCCTTTTCTAAGGAAGGCTGCCTTGTCGACAGCCCCACGCTGAGGGAAGCTGCCCTAAATGTGCAGCATGTGCAATGTGCATCCTCTGAACACATCATGTACAGACCCCTGACCCGCTCACAGGCTGGAGAGGAGCTTGAAGGGTGGCCTGACCAGCAAAGTTCTGAACGACAGGAGTTAAGAAATTACATTGGCTAAACAGACTCTGAATTTGAACTGGGACACCTGGAAAAGATCGCCGGCTGGATGGGGGGTTGGAGGCAGGTGATAGTGGGTGCCGACAGGTGGAAAAAGGAGAACCCCACCTAATTCCCTGTGTAACTGAGCAGTGAGCCCTCACTGAGGCAGGCCAAGTGAATGTATTCCTATCCTTTGCAACCCAAACAGTGTAATTAACCCGGTGTTAGGCAAGACTGTAGTTTAGCATATGTTTAAGCCATCTAGGGAGGGTGGATTAAGAACAATTAGAAGTGTGGAAACAGAAAAATAACTAAAAACTCCATTTTGTCCTTCATCTGCCAACCACTGCAGGAAGATCTGCTGGCTGAGCAGCCTGTGGTTGTCAGGCGAGGGGTGATCAGAGCTAGTTATGTGGGGTTTCTGTTTCCCGCTTCATTTAGTAGTGTCTCTGCCAACTCTCTTGCATATCCCTAGGACTGTTTTTTTTTTTCTCTGTCTTTTTTTTTAAACTTCTTCTAAGTTATTCTTGACATCTTGTTCTACTTTCATGCAGTAGTCCTAGGAAAAATATAGCTGTCAAATGTGCAACAAGACACATTTTCTTAGTATATATCTTTTTCTTTTGTTGGACTATGCTGATAGAATCCCCAGAGTTTGCAGCAAGCTGAACTAAATGACCTCTCCAGATCTTTTTGCAGTTTAGCCATGTTGAGGAAAGGATTCCAATATAGTAATTTCACTAACTCCTAATTACAGAATATCTATAGTATCATTTGATGCTTTTCCCTTTCCTTCCTGGTTCAATAGAGAATGAGTTTGTTGGTCTTCATATGAATAACCAACTAATTTGGTCAAGAATATCATTTAACTTATCATTGACAGTAATTTGCTTTCTAGGATGCATTCAAATCTGTGGTGTGTGGGTGCATTCCTTATAATGAAACATACTGCACAGGGTGGCCTGTTTGCATGAGGCATGCGTAAAGCTGCATCATGTGAAATGGGTTCCAATCCATAGGAATTACTCTGTATCCATTGTACCCCAGATAAACACAAAACAAAATTCAGAGAGCTCTTCTTCCTCGCAGGTGCCTCTTGGCACCTTGTGCTGTGTGTGTTGGTGTTTCACATGGAAAAGGGACATTTCTGTTTACCTTTTGGCTCATGCACTGCCTCCAGAGTCCTGCCCTGAGAACACCGGGGCAAGGGAGGGGAAACGAAGGTGAAAGGCCTGAGCTCTGTGCCCCTCCTTGCCTGAGGTCCAGCTTTACTTATCAACATCCGAGGGATATGCTGGTGAACACCTGTGCATCAGGGCAGGCTGGAGCCGGTGGGCTGTCTGGGGTAATGACTTGGTCAGTGTGCTGGAGTCACCTGGGGCCAACATTTTTGTTCGCAGGAAAGGGAAAAATAAGCCTGGGAATATTTCCTGGTTTGGGTGTTTGTTGTGAATTCTAGGAACCAAAGATGTTCCACGTCCAGATTTTTACCTGTGAAATGAGGATGTTAACACTGATATTAGCTTTAATGCTGAGACATAACACCTGCATATGTTGTAGTATTTCTTGTTAACCTGAAACATACCTAGGATTTTGAAAGTGATCATTTAAATCAGATTTTCTTAGTAGAAGTGTTGCTATCTGGAAAAATCTGGCTGGTTGAGAACTAGATCAGGAGCACTTACCTAAGTGCTTGATGACAGTGCCAAACAATGGCAGATATATATTTAAATTTATTAGGAGACCACAGGGTTAACAAAATAGTGGGCAGATCGGACAGGGGGATATAATTTATTTATATTTGAAGCATTGCTGGTAGCGCATTACTGGTAAAAGGTCTTGCAAGAGTTAGAAAGGTAGCTTGGCTATAGGTGGCCAGAGGGAAAGAACTCTCATGGATTAGAATCTGATTATCCTGAGAAAATCAGAGATGAAATCAGAAATCAGAGATGAAATCAATGGCTAATTCCTAGGACACAGAGGGAATAACGGCAGATGACCACTGAGATCTCTAACTAGAAGCGCTTTGGTTTATTTCATCATTTTTGTTTCCCATTTGGTGAAGAGAACATTCTCATAAACTTACGCATTTCAAAGCCCACACACTAAATTATGAAGCGATGCCATTTGACTTACAACTGAATATAGACCTGTCATTGAATACCACCATTTACATAGAATCATATTTTCTTCTGCAAAATCTTCAAAGAGAACAGAATAAGTGGCATAAACAGAACACAGGGTTTTCTTAGGTGCTGTAAAAGTCTCATGCTCTTTATGATGATGCCTTGAGTCTGCAGTTGGTGAGTAATGCAGCTCTCAGCCCCGCGGAGGCAGGGCTGCTGGTGACTGCCCATGCCCCACAGGCTCTCGTGTGGACTAAGAGAGAGTGTGCAATACGTGGATTAAATGAAATGTCAGTGAACACTAGAAATTAGGTAACATTGTAAAAATTCCAGAGGCTGGAATGATTGAGGAAACTAGGCAATATAATGGAAGGTTTGCTTTAAAAATTTGCCCTGTCCCATTCATCTTGGTTGCAAAATGTTCAAACAATATGAAAGAATCTGGAGTAAAAAGTAAATGCCCTGCTATCTCCTACCTCCTGAATTTTTCCCCCCTACAATGTATGTATGTATTCAAGTGTGTGTAGGTTTTTTAAAAAACTAAATGGGAAGATACTGTACACAAAGCCTTGTCTTTAGCAATATGTCTTAGAGAGTACAAATAGATCAACTGTGTATTTAAAATCTGTAGTATGAACATTTAGCTTTTTTTTTTGGTATAAACAATACTACCAAGAATATCGTTGTTTATGCTCCTTTGTTTATAGGTGGAAGTATTTCTCTAGAATAGAGGTTTAGGTGCAAGTATATCTCTAGAATAGAAGTTTAGAAGTAGAATTTCTGGGTAATTAAAATATTTACAGATGCTGCCAAATTGTCTTCCTAAGAGAATACTGATTTTCATTGCCACCAACAGTGCATGAGAATATCCCTTTTGCCCACACCCTTGACAAGTCTGTATATGTCAGTCATGTTAATTTTTGCCACAACAGTAGATGAAAAGGAACCAGTACATTGTTTTAATTTATATTTCCTTGGTTAGTAAAAATTGAGCAACAATTCCTGCATTAATTGACCATTTGCATTTATTCTTCTGTGAAATGTCTGTTTTGCCTGTCATTGCACACATTTTACTATTGTATTGTTTATTTTATTGACTTAGAATCATTCTTCATATGCTTTCTGGAGATGAATTACTTGGATTTTATATTTTTCACATATCTTATACCCTTTGGCATTTGTCTTTTTTCTTCATTTGTGTGGTGTCTTATTTTGTACAACGATTTGTCTAGTCAAATCTGTTGGTCTTAAGGGTTTTACATCTCCTCCAAGATTATAAAAATATTTTCCATAATACATTATAGTTAAAAAAGTATTTAGCCCTTTAATGAATCTGAGATATAGTTTTATATAACATGTGAGCTAGGGGAATTTTCCTTTTCATCTGGAACAAATTCTCATATCTAGACACATATACCTCTCAATACATCCTACATGTTTTCCTGTGATGTCTTGTACTTATGAATCCTTAGGATGTCTGTAGACAGAGTCTCCTGAAATTATATGCAGAATTTTGCATGATGTATACAGGTGCATTTCTTTCCTGTGGATATTGCCCTTAGTTTTCATCAGATTCTCAAAAGAGCATATGGTCCAACAAAGGTTAAGAAGCACTGTGGCACATTCCCTCCTTCACTTTCTATTAGAAAGTCCCAGAGAGGCAACCTTGTTTCAATTTCCCTTTCCAAGGTCCCCCTTTCATGTCTTTAATTCTTCTCATTGAATGTCAGTAGCATTTTCCAATTAATTAATTACGCAAACCTGCTATACATGGGACATGATGTTAGTCTCTGGAGATGCAAAGAGCACTAAGACCTGGAAGTTGCCCTCAATAATAGTAGTCTAGTTTGGGAGACAAACAACCCAACACAGCAGAATACAGTGTAAGTGTTATGATAACGGTATGCACTGAGTGCAATGAAAGTTTACGGGAGTGAGAAAGCCCTAGACAATTTTTTTTGGAGGGGGAGTCATTTCAGAGAGATCATTCCAGCATCAGTGTGGAGAACAAAGTGCCACAGGAAGTTTGAAAACAAAGAGACCAGTTAGGAGGCTGTTGGAGAAACGTAGGAGAGAAATGTTAGGGATTGAACTGAAGCCAAGTCAGTGGAGAGGGAATGGGTGTGAGAGATTCAGGACATACTAAGAATGTAAAATAGATTGGAATTATTGGCTGAGTCACTGAGTATGGGGACTAATGGGGAATTAGAAGTCAGGAATAATTACCAGGCTTTTGGTTTGAGTGACTGGTTCATTGACGGAGTCATTGCTGAAATAGGAAATACATACATAATGCCAGATTTGAGGGGAAAGAGATGTGTTTAGTTTCGCATATTGATATATAGGCAGAATGGATGTCTATACTAAGAGAGTATAGACCAAACCAAGAGCCAGGTAATGCAGATGTGTTAAGGGTTCATGAAGAAAGGGGAAGGTTATAAGTTTGAGACAGAAATAGGAGAAAAATCAGGAGAAAACGGTACCACAGGAGAAAGAATTTCAAGAAGAGGGGAGTGGTCAGCAGGGTGAAAAGCTGCTGAGAGATCAATTAAGGTAAAGACAATGAGTGTCCATTGATTAGGAGATCTGGAGGTCATTGGTATCTCCAAGAGTCACTTCAGGAGAGGAGTGGGAGTAGAGGTTAGTGAGAGATGAGGTGTCATGGGGAGGGAGGGGCTTGGAAGAGTGGATGGAGAGTGAGGAGGACAGGATGGTGCATACAGAGAAGTCTTGCAGGAAGCTTTGCTGTGAAGGTTGGATGGTGGTCGGAGATGTGGGTGGCAAAGCTGTTATTCATTCCTTAAGTAGTGGAGTCATGTTGTTAGACTATTAATGGAATGGAGGAAGTTAATTATCTGGTAGGTATATTTTATTCCCGAAGAACTAGATAGTTGAACTTGATAAAGGGTTCCTTCAGCTTATATTCGGGGTATTAAAAATATTTGACAACTAGATGGCTTGGGCACTGACCCAAGCTGATAGAAACTGTAATCTATCAGAACAAGTGCTGGCTGTAAACAACTGGTAGGGCCATACGGATGACCATTAGTCCTGCTTCTATTGCCTAGTTATCTGGCAATACATACATGGGTATCATTCTTAGACATACCTGAGGGGCTGAATTTCAGGTTTGGATTAATATGACTTCTAGGGTTCCCAAAGAACCAGATCACAGAAGTTATAACTAACATTGTGAAATGAATGCAAAAATCTTCTACTACATTTGATTGAAGGCCACATCTGTAATTAGAACTTTGGGGTCAAAAATGGACAGAAAAACAACAAGTAATACTGAAATTTGTGCTTTATTCCCCCTAAAAACTAAGATTAACAGTTATGTGATAAGTTGTGGAGGAGGAACAAAATGAACATACCACATTCTAAGTAAGAATTACAAAGGCAAGTAAGATTCGCATTTCAAATGGTAATCTCATTTTGAGCTGTAAGGTTAGGAGCAAAATAAACATTTCTTATAGCAGAGCACATGTGAAGGGAAGATTTTCTGTTTACTCTGGTGTCCCCCAGTGACCAAAGCTAGCTTTGGAAATTAAGATAGAATGAACTAGCACCCTCTTGCATGTGTGGTCTTTTTTTTTTTCCTAATAGGTGTGTGTATATGGGCAGAGCCCTACAGCTTAAAGTAGTTGGGCTTTATCATTTTAGCTCAAGACTGCTTACTTTTTTTTCTTTTTTGGTATATATACAATCTTGCAGGAAATATTTTTTTTCAAATACGAACTGCAGCATTTTTTTTTTCCCTTTGACAAATGCCACATAGATAAACCTCTCAGCACAATTGGCCCTCTTTCACAGATTTTCATGCGGAATATTTATAGCGAATTGTTAGTCTGTCTGGTATATAAACAGAGTTAATTACAGCTATTATACTTCTCGGTGATTGCTTAGAATGTCACGTCTCAGTATACTTTCAAGAAAATTGGAGTTTAAAGTTCGTTTTGAAAACAAGAAAGAAAAAATGAGAAATCTGTGGAATAGATAATGTGCTTAATGTTCTTTTGGTGAGTAAAGTCAGTAACGTTACTTTTCTTGAGTCAAGAGAAAGAAAAACCATATTTGTTTACCCATATTTAATGTCTGTTTTCACTGTTTTTTTTTTTTCCTGACTTCTTTTATTTTAGTTGTGTTGCAGGGGTTGACTAGATAAAATAAATCAGAAACACAGGTTCAATTTTTGCCATCTCTTAGATAGGCCAGAAAATGTTCTCACCAAGGAAATATAAGGAAAGGAAGAAATATGCAAAATCCACATTTCATCCGTATTTTATCTGGTAATGCTTCCAACACTCTTTTTCCAGGTTTTACCAGTGTGAGGGGACAGGAAAACCATGGTGCAGGTGATGGTTGCAAGTTGTTTTCAGCCTGAGCACCTACGAGGTAGGGCCATTGGGCCCTCAGTGCTCCCTTCCTCTTCTGTCTTCCACGCTCCCTTTCTCTGGCCCGGTCCGGCTTGACGCACACACACTTTTCTGGAAACTCAGACTCTCGTACATCTGGCTGCTGTTGCCAGTGCTGCTCTTCTGAGGCCTCGTGGCCTCTGTGCGGAGCTTGTACCTATGTCTGCCCTTCGTGACCTTGCAGTGCCTGTCCAAAGATGTGTCTCAGGCTCTTTTCCATCAGGATTACAGCTCTCCGCATAGAGATCATTCCACAGGGCAGCCTGGCTTTCTGTCCTTCTAAGGCTCTTTGCTTTAAGGAGTTTTACATGACCGATACCAGGGCTTGGTTGAGGATTACGTAGCAATCACTCCTTTCAAAGACATACTTGGGTTGAAACTAGAGTAGGAAAGTGATTATATGTAAAGGAATGCTTATATAAATGAGTGCTTGAAGTGTTTTTTTTTCCTCACAAAATTTGAACGTCTTTTCCCACTCTGTGGACAACATTCAGGAGCTTAGCAAATTTTCTGAGGTTTAGAAAAGCCCCTTACTTCATCAAGGGTTTTCTGTCTACCCAAAGACACTTCTCTTAGAGTTTGGAACAGTGTTAGAGACTCTGCCCTTGGTTCCTTTGACCAGGAAATCCATAAATTCCTTAGGCACAAAAGACTCCCTGAGAGTTCTTTCTGTTCTGATGTTGCTCAGGAGATAGTCATGCAAATTAAATCTCACTTTTGAAGATCTTGTTTTTTTTCCTTTTTTTAATTAGGGCACTTTGGGTTTACCTGAGGATGGTTAGAAGCATTTTAAAAATTAAAATCCTTCCGAAGATGTGCTGACCTGATATTTCATTTAAATACCTAGAGTCTTAATTAAAACAATTGTTCAGTCATTTTCTACAGTGGCTCTCTAAGGATATTGATAGCTGTCTCTATTTTCTGCAAATGATGAGGGCATGGCAATTAGACTTAGTTGGAAGCTGACCATGTCACTAATTGTATCACAGTTTCTCCCCTGTCGACCTTTAACTTTGCATCACCCGAGTTAGTGTTAGATAGTCCTAGATGTGTAAGTTGCTCCTCACCGTGGCCTTCCTCAGTCAGAGGCGCTACCGAGCACCCACGTGACTGGTACTAGTGCCATAGGAATTGTGAGTTTCTGCCCTCCGAACCCTGGTACTGAGGTTGACCCTCTTGAGTCAGGCAGAGGCTAGGCTATGGTCTCCAGGGCCTCAGGGGCCATATGTTTTGTCAGCCCATGAGGTGATAGAGACCGGTAAGAAAGATTGCAGGTTCTAGCATTTAAGGAGGGAGGAAGTGTCATGTAACCTGTAAGAGCATGAGCTTTCAAGTGAGACATATATGTGTTCAAATTTTGGCTTCACCATTCATTAGCTGTGTGCTCTTATGTGAACTTCTTAACTCTTTTGCACCTTAGTTTCCTTATCTGTAAATTGGAGTGAAATATAATGATGCCTACCTTATATTGACTTGTTTTAAATATTAAACGGAAAAAAATTAAATAAAAAAACCCAACAAAACTGGAACGCAGTAGTAGGTGCCTAGTAAATGATAGCTTTCATATTAAGTGGCCTACTGGCCACTTCTTGGAGTCTGTTTGTTCCAAGGAGGGTCCTGACATAGAAATAATTATAAAGGTATTAAACATTCAGACTATACTTAGGGAGAGGCACATTGTTTTTCTTTTGAGAGCCACTAATGCCCCATAGAAAAGGATCAATCGAGGGGTTTGTGAAAAAAACAAAACAAAGCTACTTTGCTTTTTCCCCTCAGGGAAGTATGAAATATTGAATTTACCTACTTTTAAGAACAAGGAACATAGAACTTCACCCAATAAATACCTTGAATAGATTTTTAGAACTTCAAGGTACCTTGGAGACTATTTAGCAGATTCTCTTTATTTCATAGATGACACAGCTGAAGGTCAGAATTATAAGCTGACTTCTTCATAATTACTCTCCTTGACCATAACAGCTCATAGAAATAAGCCCTTTACTTCTAAGTCTAACTCCTAGGATTTTCCCACAATACTAAGTGCCTAGTTGATCAGTAAAATGAGGGAGGAAGAGGGAAAGAGGAAACTGAGAAGAGGAAGAAGGAAGGAGAAGGAGTTTCAAAGAGATTGAGGGAGATACACATAGAAAGAGAGAAAGGACAAGGAGAGAACGAGAGGAGGAATTAAGAAGGTCGTCTGGTCATTACCCACGGCCAATAGAACTTCATTAAATCTAGGTCATGCCAAAGCAATTTGGTTTCCTTTTTGGAGGAGGTCTGTCATTCATTCATACATTCAGAATGACAGAACCTCATTGAAAAAGGAAATCCTGCTAACTTCGCATGACAAAGATTTGTGAATCCCTGTTGGCTGTTGGTAATAACTACCTTTTTCTTGCTTTTCCTGTTCTCTCACCTCACTTCTCTTCCTCTGTGTGCCTTCCTCATTCCCATGAGGAACACACTGTGTAGAATAGACTAGCAGAGTGATGGGGAGAGGGCAGATGCAGGGAGATGATTTAGGACGTATTGCAATAATCCATGTGAGAAATGCTAGTGACTCCAGCTAGGGTGGTGTTCTAGTTTGTTAGCTGCCAGAATGCATCACACCAGAAACGGATTAGCTTTTAATAAAAGGGGATTTATTTTGTTAGTTCTTCAGAGGAAAGGCAGCTAACTTTCCACTGAGGTTCTTTCTTATGTGGGAAGGCACAGGATGGTCTCTGCTGGCCTTCTCTCCAGGCCCCTGGGTTCCAACAACTTTCCCTGGGGTGACTTCTTTCTGCATCTCCCAAGGCCTGGGCTGAGCTGCGAGTGCTGAGATGAGGAATGCTGAGCTACTTAGCTGTGCTACGTTGCGGTCTCTCATTTAAGCACCAGCCAATTAAGTCAAATGTCCTTCATTGCAGTAGGCATGCCTCCTAGCCAACTGCAGATGTAAATCAGCAACAGATGAGGTTCACATACCATTGGCTCATGTCCTCAGCAACAAAACTAGGTACACTCACCTGGCCAAGTTGACGACTGAATCTAACTACCACAGGTGGCATCGATAGAGATGGTTCCAGAGGTTGGATCTGGGGTATATCTGAGGGGTAGAGATATAATGGTTGGATTGGATGTTAGGAAATAAGTGAATGGAGAAGTAAAGGGAGACTTTTAAAAACTTTCTATTTTGAAATACTTTCAAACTTATAGGACAGTTACAAAAATACTACAAACACCATACATAGAATTCCAACATATCCCTACCCCCTACCCCCAGATACTTAGATCCACCAATTTTAACATTTTGCCACATTTGCTGTATCATCCTAGCTATCTATCCATCATTCTGTCAATCCATCTATCTATCCATCTATCTGTGTGTCTTTCTGTGTGTGTATTTATCAATCAATTTTCTGAACACTAGAGTATAGATTGTATACATAATCCTCCTCAAATCCTTAATACTGCTATGTAGATTTCCTATGAATAAAGATACTCACTTAAAGATACTCCTCCTTAAGTGTTACCAAGTTTAAGAAGTTTACAGTCTTTACTCCCTTTTTTTCATATGTCCCAGTAAGGTCTTTTTGAGCTTTCTCTCCTCCCTTGTTAGATCTTATCCAGGATCCTGTATTGCTTTTAATTGTCATTGTCTCTCTAGTTGTTCTTTCTTCTTTCTTTTTCTTTTAAATTGTGGTAACATGTATGCAACATAAACTCCCCCAGGTCAGCGACTCCCAGGTATACTATTCAGTGGGATTAAGCACATTTATTATGTTTGGGGACCTTCACCATCTTCCATTTCTAAACTTTCTTAACTTCCCAAACAGAAACCCTGGACCTACCTTGCATTAGCTCCCTGTCCCCGCTACTCTTCACCCCTGTAACCTGTACTTTAATTTCTATCTCTATGAATTTGCATATTCTCTGATATTTTCTTCATGGTTACCATACTTTGAAGTTTTAGACTTGAGTAATTAGATTTACTGAAATGGGGAAGTCTTTGGAAATTCTATGTTCCCTATACCCAGGGAAAATTCTGTGTGGACAGTTGGATATTTGAGTCTGGAATTCAGGAAAGAGAACAGGACTGGAGATAGCCTTTTTTTTTTTTTTAAGGTAGACTTTTTGTGAGTTGTCAGCACATAGGTATGGATGGGACCAGATGAGCTCATTAGAGACAGTGAAAATAGAAGTACCCTACCCTGAGCCCAGAGATCCAGCAGAGGAGACCAAAGAGTTACTAGTGGGAGAAATGCTGAAGATATGGGTTCTTTGGGTCTAGCAAGTAATTTAGCAGAACCATTTACAATGGAAGAATAGAATATGGTAGAA
This sequence comes from Myrmecophaga tridactyla, assembly GCA_004026745.1. Classification (NCBI taxonomy): domain Eukaryota; kingdom Metazoa; phylum Chordata; class Mammalia; order Pilosa; family Myrmecophagidae; genus Myrmecophaga; species Myrmecophaga tridactyla. The sequence continues at coordinate 162,091 of PVIY010000255.1, read as the reverse complement.
AGTGGGAGAGTTAGGTAGGTTAGGATATGTGTACCCAGGTAGCATCCAATAATGGACTAGTGGGTATTTGAAGAAGATCTGTAGGAGGGAACCTCAGGGCTTGACCCTGCCCTGCAAGCCTGGTTAGAAGCCTTTTGAGTAGAAGGAATTTGGGTCAGATTTGCAGTGATACAAAAGTGGGCCACAGTTAGCGCATTAGCTCAATTAGGAGGCTTCAAAAGCCGTGGCCAGCCATAGTAGAGATTCTTAGTAAAAGTTTGTTATGCTAACCTAAGTGTGGGGTGATAAAGACCTGATATAGAGGGTGGTTGTGGGAGTGGGAAATTGAATTCTGGAGATCTTTGAAAGGTAAAGCTGGCAGGACTTTGAGACTGACTCGATAGAGGTGATGAAGGAGAGGAAAGAGGCCCAAATGAGTCAAGGGCTCTATAAATAGCTCATGTATTTAGTGGAAGAAGGGAGAATAATTGCAAAAAACAACATGAGTTAGTAACTCACTTTTTTTTACCAGAATAATGAAAGTCAACTATTAGTGACTCTGATAGTCTGAACTGTTAGTAACTCTGATAGTTTGAACTACTAGTAACTCTAATAGTTTGAAAATACTTTTTTCTGTATATTGAATGATAAAAATTTAATACAAATAATTATAGTAAATTGACTCTTCTAACTTTCAAAAATTGCTAAATAACTAATTAATGTGTTTGCAAGAAAAGCTGATATCTGAAGCTATATAGTATAATGAGTTCAGACTTTGCTTTTTGATGGTTTGTCTGTTGAATATTGATATGATTTCATGTATTTATGAGGGTGCTGATAATTTGAATTGCCCAGTGAGGACTTGAATTATTTTAGAGAACCTTTTTCTCCTGCTTAGCTAATGACATTAATCTTACCCTGCAGAATTTAGTGATTTTCCACCCAGTAGAGATTTCTATTCTGCATTAAAGATGCTATTAGTGATTGGAATGTGTGATAAGAGTGTCATCTCAGAAGGCCTGTAGCCTTTCCCACACCTCAAGAATTTTTGCTAAGCTCCCAAATGGTGTTCACAGGCATGTTTGACTTTTGCAAGGAAAAAACATTTCAAGCACTTATTTATATTAGCGCTCATTTACATATAATCATTTTCCTCGTCTAGTTTGAGCCCAGGTATGCCCTTGAAAGGAATGATTATTGTTTCTTTAAAAACCTTCAGCTTTTGATTTTCTAATATTCCCTGTGAAATTAGTTCAAGTTAGCAGGCTATACCATATATGTCATTTTGTGCACCTGATTTTCTTATATAAGAACATCAGCCACTTAAACCCAGAGAAGAGCCTCTACGCTTTTTCACCGATTTCTGAACACCATGACGTGTATTTAGATTATTTCAGTAAGTATGAGAATAGTAGAAATCTAGAGCTGGAGGGGAAATTAGATATTATCTAGTTTAGGAAACAGAGGCCTAAAGAGGGGAGTGATTTAGCCAAGTTCATATATCTAACTAAGGACAGGGATGGGGAGAACCCCGGTATCATATTCCCAGCTCTTTGTTTCTCATCTGATAAAATATGTAGAAGTGTGCTTGGTTTCTTTTTTACTAATATCGACTCTCCAACATGAACAGGAGAGAGAGGGATTTACCTTCATTCTTTTGCATTCTTTAGGTCAGTGCTTCTCAAATCACCTCGGGATCTTATTAAAATGCAGATTCTAATTTAGAAAATCTGGAGAGAGTTGCTACGTTTCTGTGCGATCCTAGGTGATGCCCCTTGGCCTAGAGGTGGTGGTGGTGGGGACATTTGAGCAGCAAGAATCTACAGATGGTGTTGTAAACTATGACTGGTGGCCACATCCAGCCTGCTGCCTGTTTTTTAAATAAAGTTTTATTGGAACACAGCCATATCTGTTGGTTTACTTATTGTCTATGATTATTCTCATGCTACAACGGCAGAGTTGAGTGGTTGTAACGGAGATCATCTGATCCTCAAAGCCAAAACATTTACTCTCTGATCCTTTACAGAAAGCATTTGCTGTCTGCTGAGCTAGAGAACTGATTCCAAACCTTTTTTCTACTGAGCCACATTTGATGCATTCATTCATTTATTCATTTGTTTAACAAATATCATGTCCAAGATACTGGCATGAGTACCAGATATATGGTGAATGAAACAGTGAAAACCCTTGCCTTTAATAGTTCTAGTTGGGGGAGGAAGACAATAACAAAATAAGAAAGTAAATTATATGTATTTTTTAAGAAGATGATAAATACTATGGATGAAAAATAGATGGGCATAGAGAGTGTGTGTGTAAAAGCAATTTAAATAGAGTTATCAAGGAATTATTCATTGGCAGGATATAAGCAAAGGCATGAAAGAGGAGAAGGAGAAAGTCATGCAGATATCTAGTATGAGTTTCAAACAGGAAGTATGCCTCCTGTGTTTGAATACAAGGAGGCCAGCACAGCTAGAGCCAAGTGGTGAGGGAGATGAGGATAGAGAGGTAATAGTGTGTGTGTGTGGGAGCTTTTATGGTAAAGTTATTACAGAAATAGCTCCAACATATCCCTGTATCCATGTCTTTTGTAATGTGTCGTATCTCCTCCCATGAAATGGTGGAATCTGGGCTGGTATTTGTGATTTGTTTTGCTAACAGAATCAGCAGAAGGAACATTGTGCCTGTTTTAAGTCTTGGCCTTAAGAGGCCTTGCATGCTTCTGTTCTTACTCTTGGAATTCTACAGCTGCCATGTGGGAAACCCAGGGCTGGCCTGCTAGGAAGATGAGAGCCCATATGGGTGACACATGGGAGATAACCCAGTTGTCCTAGCTGAGGCTGTCCCAAGACCGGTCTGCATTCAAACAACTCCTAAACATGTGAGAGAACCTAGCCAAGACCACCAGGGCTGCCCACCTGACCCACAGCTGATTGCAGACACATGAGTGAACCTAGTGGGGACAGGGAAGACGCTGACTTGTGAGCAATATAAATGCATGTTGTTGAACCACTGAGTTTTGAGGTGGTTATATAGCCGTTGCTAACTATTGTAAGGATTTTGTTTTTTATTGAGTGATATGGGGAGGTATTGGAAGGTTTTGAGTAGAGCAGTGACATAATCTGATTTGTGTTTTAAAAGGATCACTCAGTTGCTGTGTGTTAAGAATAGATTGTGGTAGGTTAAGAACAGAAGAAGGGATATCACCTATAGGGGAGTTTGCAATAATCCAGGTGAGAGATGTTGGTGGCTTGGGTCAGAGTGGTGGCAATGGAGGGGAGGAGAGCGGGTTTGATTCTGGAAATAGTTTGAAGGTAGAGTTTGCAGGATTTCCTGGTATATTGGATAAGGATTGTGAGAGAAAAAAGCAGAGTTAGGATTGGCTCCAAGGCTTCTTAGTTAAACAGGACCAATTTATCCATTAGGTCTAAGAATGCAGTGCTCAGTTTCCACGGTACTTGCCAGGGCTCGTGAAAATGTCTTTCTTTGAAAATGAGAAGAAAACAAATAGATTTTTAGACCAAAGAAAATGTTTTAATACATAATATTTGTTTTTATACCAATGCAGTTGTAAAATATACTTTTTAATATTTTTTTTTAGGAAGGAAAGTACCCATGCAGTCAAAAGTGCTGAGGACCCATGAAAGTCATAATGTGCATCATTTCTGTGATATTCCTACTAAAAAGGCATTACCTGAATCTAATCATGAGAAACATTTCACACACACACATATATTTCACATGAAAAAAATCTACAGTGGCTCAATATATTTTTCCTCCTGACGATGAAGGTTTTAGCTCTACCTACTCGTAAATACCACCATCCTAACCCCACCAAGACCAGCCTGTTACCACCATTTAAAAATTTAAATCTTACCCCTGTTTTTTATAAATTATAGGAAAGTTGCAAGAATAATGTAAGAATAGTACAAACTAAATTTTTCTTGAACGATTTGAGAGTAAGTTGCCAGCACAATGCCCTGTCACTCTTGAATACTTTGGTGTATGATTCCTGTATCATCACAATACAATAATAGAAGTTCATAATTAAGAGATATATTACTACCATCTAATCTCTGCACCTGATTCTAGTTTTTGCTATTGTTATTCCAAAAAAAGAACTTTATGATTGCAAAAAGATTCAGCTTTGAATCATGTATTGAATTTCATTGCCATGTCTCTCTTGTCTGCTCAATCTGAAATAGTTCCTCATACTCCTTTGATTTTCATTATCTTGACACCTTTGATGAATATAGGCCAGTTATTTTTCCTCAATTTGAGTTTGTCTGAGGTTTACTCATGATTAGATTCAGGTAATGTCTTTTTAGCAGGAATATCACAGAAATGATGCAATGTTCTCACTGCATCCTATCACATGGTACATGACTTCAGTTTGCTCCATTACTGGTGATGTTAGCTTTGATTACTTGATAAAGTAGTGTCTGTAAGTTTTTCCACTAGAAAGCTATTCTTTTTCCGTTTGAAATTAATGAGTGTTTTATGAGGAGGTATTTTGAGACTATGTATTTTTTCTTTCTTCATCAAATTTTACTATTACCCATTAATGTTTTTTGGCTGAATTAATTATTTCTATGATGGTTGCCAAATGACGATTTTCTAATTCCATCATTTCTTCTATATTTGTTAGTTGGCATTCTACTGTAAGGAAGAGTTTTCTTTCTCCCCATTTATTTATTTACTTATTTATTTCTATTGGTTTGGACTCATGGATCTTTATTTTACTTAAGGCATTATAATTTATTTCTATTATTTATTTTGATGCTTAAATTATCCCAGATTGACCAGTGAGAGGCTCTTCAAGTTGGTTCTTGGGTCCTTTTGACATGACCCATAATTTTTTGAGTGTTTCTTACTTTCTAGACTTTCATTTACCAGTAATTTTGGATTTTTTTTTTAAATTTGTTTCTTTCTCTTCTGTTTCTTTCCATCTGTCTCTTTGGTGCTTACTTCTCCCTGTGTAGCATTTTTGAAGTTTCCTCCTCACAGTCCTTCAGAGCCCTAATCCATAACTGGGCTTTAAGTGACTGGTTGGGGTTTCTACTCTATAGTGATAGCAGAGCACCCGAGAACCAGTCACACCAGACTGTGCTGCATCTTCTCCTCTGGATTCTAAAGCTATGTAGCTCACGCATTCTCAATAAGGGTGATATTGCCCCCAAGGGGGTGAAAATTGATTCTTGGGGTGAAAAATCTTACATATTACAATAGTTTATGACCCTTAAGAACTCAACCCTATCTCACAAAATCTTATTCCTTAGGATTTAATTTCTGTTGTTAAGGATAACTTAAATAAAAAAATTTCTCCCCTGGGGGATAATGATAAAATAATGGTTGAAATATACTGCAGGAGCTCTAGGTAGAAGTCAGCTATGTTTTTTTTTCCGTCCTACTTTATTAAGCAGATTGCGGGTTCCCCATCCATGGAGCCCTTTAAACTCCCTGCTTCCTGAAGACCTGAGTGAATGGTCGCTGTAGTCTGCTTTTGGACCTGGGACTAGCCTATAGCTTCAGCTTGGTCTTCAGCTTTGCATTTCTGTTCCATGAAGATGTGTATCTTGGTTTTGAACTTGACATTTTTTTTCTCTCTATTTATGTTTAATTACATTTTGTTATATATTTGGAGCAGTAAAGGAATAATCAAAGTATGAACTCATTGCATCCATATTGACTGGAAGTCAGTGTTTATTATACAAGTCAAAAGGGAAGATTCAGGAGATATAAAAACAAAACAATTTATTTGCCAAACTACTGTTCTAATGCCTTTATAAATTTTTGAAAACACTTAAGTCATAATACAGGGATCTTCAGCTGTTAGATGTCAATTAAATTTATTAAGTTATCTGTGCTTTACTTTCTAGGTTAGTACTTCTGAGGTTGCTGAGTAATGCTTATCCTCCTTTTGGTAGTGCCATCATCATTGGGAAGTTCTGAGCTTTTGTTGCCCCAGTGTTCTGCTGCCCGATATTTATGACTGCATTTCTCTAGGGTATCAATCACTGCTCAACATTTGCAATTATACTCCAGAATCCCTTCTTCTGTTGTTCCAATTTGGACAACATGACAATTCAACCAACCGTGTTTCTTATGGCAGTATAGCATAGTGGTTAAGGGGATAGGTTTTAGCATTAGCCTGCTGTGGGTTCAAATCTGAGCTCTACCATTTACTAAGTGTTTGACCTTGAGCAAGTTATTTAACCTATCTATGCCTCAGTTTCCTCATGTGTAACGTGGGGTTGATTATAATAATAGTTCTGTCCTCATGAAAGTGTATTGAGGATTTAATGTATTAGCACATGTGAAACAGTGAGACCTGTCCCTGACATATGGTAATTAATCAATCAATAAATGTCAGCTGCTATTGTCTTTTCTCTTCTATTTTACATCTTTTATCTTTAATTTTTAAAAAAATTTCTGTGCATTCCTTAACTTTATCTTTCAAATTTTCAGTTTGTTTTATTTTTTTTATTGGGGAAGGTATAGATTATAGAAAGAACATGTACACAATATAGATCCATATACTCACTCCATTTAATTTTATTTTTTACATTTTGCATTAGTGTGTTATCTTTATGGTTATAATTGATGAAAGAATATTATTATAATGTACTGTTAGCGATAGTCCATAGTTTAAATTCGGGTTCACTGTGTATTGAGCATTTCTATTGTTGCCTTTTTTAAGAAAAATGTTTTAACAACATATATACAACCAAAAATTCTTCTTTTAACCACATTCAGGTATAAATTTGGAGGTGTTAATTACAGTCACAGTGCTGTGTTACCATCACCACTGTACATTACCAGTTCTTTTCAATCACCCCAAACAGAAACTCTGTATCAATTAAGAATTAATTACCCACTCCCTCCTCCATCTCTGGCCCCTGGTAAGTTGTATTCTAATTTTTGACTCTATGAATTTATATATTCTAATTTCATATCAATGAGATCATACGATATTTGTCCTTTTATGTCTGGCTTATTTCACTCAGCATGCTGTCTTTAGTGTTCATCCATATTGTTGCATTTATCAGAACTTGGTTCCTTTTCACAGACAAATAATATTCCATCATATTTATATACCATGTTTTATTTGTTCATTCATCTGATGACGGACAGTTGGTTTGCATACTGCCTTTGGCAATTGTGAATAATGATGTTATGACCTTTGGTGCAAGTCCCTGCTTTCAGTTGTTCTGGGTATGTTTCTAGTAGTGGGATTGTCAGATCATATGGTAATTCTGTACTTAGCTTTTGAGGAACCACCAAACTGTCTTCATCAGCAGTTGCACCATTTTAAATTCCCACCAACAATGAAGGAGTGTTCCTGTTTCTCCACATCCGCTCCAACTGTGTCATTTTATAATAGTATCCAATCTAGTGGGTGTGAAAGGATCTTATTTTGATTTGCCTTTCCCTAGTGGCTAATAATGTTGAGTATCTTTTCATATACTTTTGGCCATTTATTTTCTTTGGAGAAATATCTATTCAAGTCTTTTGCCCACTTTAAAATTGAGCTGTTTGTCTCCTTGTTGTTGAGTTGTAGAATTTCTTTGTAAGTTGTTTGGATTAGTGTGCTGTTTTTTTTTCCTAGCCCCTTCAGGTGTACAGTTAAATCTTTGATTTTACCTCTTATTTTTTTAAATGTAGGCATTTAGGGCTACAGACTTCTCTGTCAGCACTGCCTTCACTTCATCTCATAAGTTTTGATGTTGTGTTCTCATTTCCATTCATCTGATGATATTTACTAATCTCTCTTGTAATTTCTTCTTTGATACAATGAGTGTTTAAGAGTACGTTGCTTAACTTTCACACATTTGTGAATTTTCCAGTTCTTAGCCTATATTGACTTCCAGAGTCATTCCATTATGATCAGAGAGGGTGCTTGTTAAAATTGCAATCTTTTCAAATTTATTGAGACCTGATTTGTGACCCAACATGTGTTCTGTCCTGGAAGATGATCCATGCAGACTTGAGAAGAATGTGCTACCTGCTGTCCTGGGGTGCAATGTTCTGTATATGTCTGTTAGGTCTGGTTCATTTATCATGGTATTCAAGTTATTTGTTTCCTTATTGTTCCTCTGTCTAGATGTTCTATCTGTTGATGAGAGTGATGTACTGAATTCTCTAACTATTATTCTAGACACATCTATTTCTCCCTTCAGTTTTGCCAGTGTTTGCCTCAGGTATTTTCAGGCATTTTGGTTAGTTGGATAAATATTTATGATTGTTACTTCTTTGTGGCTTGCCCATTATATTAATATACAGTTTCCTTCTTTGTATCTTTTAACAGTTTTACACTTAAAGTCTATTTTGTGTGATATTAGTATAGCTACCGCAGCTCTTTTTTAGTTATCAGTTGTATGGAATATCTGTTTCCAACTTTTCACTTTCAACCCATTTTTGTCTTTGGTCTAAGATGAGTCTTCATAAAGAACATATCGTTGGATCATACTTTTTTTTTTCCATTCTGCCAATATGTGTCTTTTGATTGTGGCGTTTCATCCATTAACAGTCAATGTTACTACTGTAAAGGCAGTACTTACTTTAGCCATTTTTCCTTTCTTTTATGTCATACCTTTTATTTTATAATTATTTTGACTCTCTCTCTTTTTTACCCTTTTTGTTACGTTTACTAATAATTTTCATCTCTGCACATTCCTGCATGTCTCTCTCATCTGACTTTTTCTTTCAGTCTGCAAAACTCCCTTTCTATTTCTTGTAGGGCAGGTTTCTTGTTGAAAATGCTCATAGTTCCTGTTTATCTGTGAGTATTTTAATCTCTCTCCCTCATTTTTGAAGGAAACTTTGCAGGATAAAGAATTCTTGACTGGCAGTTTTTCTCTTTCGGTACCTGAAGTACATCAGACCACTGCCTTCTCCCCTTCGTGGTTTCTTTATGAGAAATTGATACTTAAGTCTTATTGTAGTTCCCTTTTATGGGACGAATTGCTTTTCTCTTACTGCTTTCAAGATTCCCTCCTTATCTTTGGTATTTAACATTCTGATTAGTATGTGTCTCAGAGTAGATCTATTAGGATTTATTCTGTTTGGAGTACATTGTGCTTCTTGAATATGTATATTTATGCCTTTCACAAGAATTAGGAAATTTTTGGCTGTTATTTCCTGACAAATTTTTTTCTGCTCCTTTTCCCTTCTCCTCTTTTCCTGTATACTCATGTGCATATATTTGTGTGCTTTATGCTGTCATTGAAATCCCTGAGACCCTGCTCACATTTCCCCTTTCTTTATCCATTCTTTCTGTAAGATTTCAGTTGTCTTTTGTCTAGTTTGCTGATATCTTCCTGCCTCTTCTAATTTGCTCTTGTATGCCTCTAGTGTATTTTTAACCTCTTCTACCATGCCTTTCATTTACATCATTTCTGTTTTCTTTCTTTCTCTCTCTCTCCTTCTTTCTTTCTCTCTTTTTTTTACTAGCAGAATACCACATAAGTTTATTTCAGATGAAACAGCAATGTTAAAATTGACAAATTTTAATCCTTATCTGCACCAAGTAAACTTAGCCATTTAAGCATTTTTAAAGTTATTCTCTCCAGAAAACTGAGGGAGCATTTCTTTTCCACCACCGCACACAACAATTTCCCAATAGTTCTATTTTTGGAGGACTTTCAATTGGTAAATAAACTGCTTTGGGGGATATTTCAGAATTTCCTTACCCAAATGAAAACAAACCTGGGCAAATTATATATTGCATAGATTTATCGGCAGATTCTGTTCTTTAGAACCTAAATCAACTACCATACAATATAATTTCTACTTATTCACCCCACAGTAAAAACTGTACTGCAATATGGTCACATTCTGTAATCTTCCAGTTAATAGAATCATTTATTGTATTACCTGCAAGAAGATAATATTTATTATATATCAAAATTGCCAACTCAACATGGGGTATTCATTTAGTCCTTACTGATTCACAGGCATATGAATTAATGCCCAGCTTCTACATTCTCCTTAAGTGGATAGAATTATTTAATAGAAGTTTGATGCAGGACAATTAACCCTTTACATATATTTATAATTTAGGTTAAGTTATTGACTAGTGTGGAAAAAAGAAACTATAATGACAGGGAACCTACACACTCAATTCAAAATTTAATTTTTTCCCTCCTTAAATAACATGTATTTAATTAGTTATGAGGCAACTATTCTGTTTTCAATAACCACATTTAGGGATACATTCGTAGGACTGATTAGATAGTCCAGGCAAAATGGTTATAAAAATAGAGGCAGTGTCATCTCAGAAAACTCATCTACATATCAAAATCTATTTTGATATCTGAAGTTTACAAAAAGTGAATCCTTCAAGCTTGCCTTCTGTAACTCAAGCACTCTTCTCTTTGCGCAAGAGGAAGCTGAAGCTTATCAATGAAGGTTAAAGGTGCTTAATATGAAAACTTTCTTCTAAGCTGATTTGGACTGCTTAAGGAATTGATGCTCAAGAAACAGTGTGGTCTTTGTAGATTTTTACTATCTTAAGATTAGAACCCTAAATATTCATTCATTAACTACCTTCTTTTCTGTATTATTCTTGGCACTCAGTAAGACTGTTTAAGTCTATTACACTTTCACATTGTCAAATAAGAACTTAACGATTATAAAACGTGCATAAACATCCTGCAAATAGTATATTTGGAGAGATGAGACTTTCATACTAGAATTTTACAAAAGAGGATAAATGTTATGTCAGCCTTCCTTTAAAAGTGAAGTGAGAGAAAACTCAAGCCCTGTGCCCTGTTATAAAATCTGATTGGATGTTGTAATGGGCCATCAGTATTGACAATCTGAAAAATTTAAATATTGGAGATGGGATTATGGGAAGAAAGGATAAAAAAATTTCAGATGTTTCCCATCTTACAAAAATTTATCAACCCATCAAAGCCACTTGTCTATGTGCCAGAAAATATTCCAGTGTAAGTCGGTTCTTTCAGTTGAGGAGGTCACAGTGACATGTGTGTTATTAACACTTCTAGACTTCTAGTTTTCCAAGGATGGAAGCAATATGTTTAACAATTCCACTCTTCCCTGAATCCTTAAACTCAACATTGTAGGCACAGAGTATAATAAAATCTGGGATGTTCTTCAACAGATAAGTAATAGCGTAGCTATGTTCTCAGAAATACTGCCTTAATATTCTTTCCTATATAAACAGACCCTCAGCAGCCACAGGGTTAGCAGCCTGCATTAGCGGACATTGAATGAACTTTTTTTGTGCCACAAGTCCATCTAAACTTCCTTTTAAGTCCTTTTGCATAAAGTCCAAGAGAAGACACCTGCTTCAGGTTTAATCAGGGGCATTGACCTATGAGAACTTAAATTCCATTTTTAACAATGCTCACTAAAACTGCTGTTGGGATTCACTGAAGAAAGTGGACAGGAGGAGAAAAGGTAAATCACAACAAACCTCTTTAGGTCAGTTAAAGGCCATCTCTCTAGCTGGGATATTAAAATAAATTAATCTCACCAGCCCACCTTCTAGAAGTTAATGCCACTAGTAACAATCAACAGCAGGAAAAATAAACCTAACAACCAGCCCACTCATCAGCAAAAAGCGCTTTAACTCAAATACTGAGACATAAGTATAAACACTCCCTAACCAAATTGCCCCATCCACCTCCACCACCAGCAAGGAGGAGAGGAAAATCTGCTTAAAGAAGTAACAACAAAAGCTGAAGTATTTCTTACAAGGATAATAATGGTCCAGCTCCTGAGACAGTGCTCAGAAGGACTAGAGGTGGAGTGAGGGCAATGTTTAGAGATTAGTATCCCACAAATAGTCTTTAAAAACCCAAAGTACCACAAACACTAACTTGTCTATGAATTAGAGAACAAGATGTTACTGCTGCTTCTTTTCGTCTTTTGAATATACAATATTTTGTAGCCTCTGCCCTTCAGTGTGAAAGCAGGACATTAAAAAAAATTAGCTAAAAAATTTGGAATTATTTGACACCCCAATCTTTGGGACCATATATCTTAACTGTGAAACTGAACATACCTATACCTTCTCCTTCCTTCAATGAAATCACCTCACAAAAGTCAGAAAACTAAAACAATCCAAACATGGTTAATGTTAAGGTCCTGAAAATATTCAAATTTTTAGAGAAAAAGGAAGGAAAGGTAGAAGAAAGAGAGAGAAACGAGATAAGGAGGGAGGAAGCTTTAAAAGAAAGAAGGGGAAAAATTCATGGGCCTCTCTTTTATTTGGCCACAAGCAAGTGCAAGAAACTTCATTTGTAATTTGTTCAGATATCTGTTTTTTGCATATCTGCATCCTGGCCAGAAGGGACTTTGAGGTTTTTCTACAGTGCGTGATTATCTTAGGGTTCTATTCTCTTATAATAGTTCTTTGTCTCTATAATGTCAAAGCCAAGCTTCCTGTAGAAGTCAATTGCTGACACATTGCTGATCTGGACATGTAGATAGCTGTCAAAAGTGCTGTCTTTTTCACAGATGTTTAGGACTTGATTTAACATTTCAGTTCCTATTCCTAGCTGTCGGTAAGGTGCCAGACATCTAGTGTCGTGAGGTGAAGTCTCTCCTGATCGTGTGCATGACCCACCCCCCAGCATCCTGCACCTACTGCAACGCCACTGAAAGAGGCACGTTTTGCTGGCTCTCCGACCTCCAGCACATCTTTGTGGAACGTGTCGCTGTGGCGGACTGGAAAGATGACTTGGTTTAATCTCAACTGTTTAATATTGTGTGATGCCACATCTCCCAGCTCGATCTGGCTCCTCTCATCTTCACCGCCTGCTGAGGCCGTCCTGACCGCGGATACCAATGCTGTCCTTGCCACTGCCCTGAGCTCTTTGCACTCCGAGCTCGGGCCACCCAACCCACAAGCAGTGTCCTCTCCTAGGACAGGGAGCTGAGGGGTGGCAGAGGCCGTGAGAACCAAGCATGGGCCTGTGCCTCTGGTGGAGGCGGAGAGGCTCCCGTTGCCGCGTCTCCACACACACACACACGGGGCACTTGGCTCCAGCCTGCCACCACCACCACCACCAGCCTGCTGTTATGTTTCTTTTTATACTTTTGAATTCTTATTTATGCTCACACAGTGTCTTCTTATCCTTTGTCTATTTGGCCATATTTTCCTTCATTTCTTTATATTGAATTGGGAGATTAGTTTGAACATCTTTAATTAGTTTTAACAAAATTCTATGTTTCCTCTGAAGTTTTGATTTCTTTCTTTGATTGGGCTGTATCTTCCTGTTTCTTAGTATGGCTTGTAAGTTTTTGCTGATACCTAGCCATCTGCTTTTCTTGATGAGCTTACTCTGGAGGTCAGTTTTTCTCTCTTGCTTAGGGTTGTATTGTTGTTTGGCTTTGTGTTAAGGTTCTTTTTGATACTTGGTTATACTCCTTCTAGACCTTTCAACTAGCTCATGTTTAACTGATCAGGTTGTTTTTCAGATCTTCTTCATCTGATTCTTGCCCTGGATATATGGTACAACTTGAGATAGCCCTGTTTGTGCAATTATTTCACCACCAGGAGAAAGTTCTGCTCCTTTGTTCCTTCTTTGGGAATGTTGATCTGTTCTGTTTGTTTTTGATTTGACTCTATAATTTTTACACTTCTTTCATTGTCTCTAGCCACTTTTGCCTGGAGGGCAAATTCTGGGAGAAGGGCCTCCCTGGAGAGAACTTTCCCAAGTCAGTATTTCCCAGTCAAAACAGTAAGGGGCCCACGGTAGGGGTGTAGCCCTGTTCCAAAGAGCCCTGGGGAAGGGAACCAGGAAGGATGCCAAATGTCTCTGGTGGTCTCCAGAATCTGTGCTTTCCTGGCCTGCCCAGCAGATGATGCTAATAGCAAACTGTTCCCTGCAGTCCTGAGGTGGTCCTGTGCCTTTATATCACCCCCACTTCTACCCCTGACAAGTACAATATAAAAACAGAGGTTACCAGCTACTTTGTCCAGGGTGGGTTGAAATGATATCTGCCCTCAGAGCTAGGAACCAGTGATTGGATTTTGCAAATCAAGGCCATGATCTGTGCTCAGCCATGCCCCACCCTGTTTTTTGGTCAGAGGACTTTGTTCTCGTTCTGAAGCAGCCAGCCAGGACTGGATCCCAAGGTGGCCTGTATGAGAGTGTGCAGTGAGCAGCAGCCTCTGTGGCGTGGTGAGTGCTACTTACAGTTCTGCACCACAGTTTATTGTTCAGTTCCTCCTGCTCTTCCCTGGATGCTGTGCGGTGCTCTTCTGGCCCCAAGAGCCCCAGAACAGTTGTTTCAGACAGTTTCTGGCTGTTTACTAGCTGCCCTGGAGGATGGACTGAGTCCTGGAGCTTTCTACTCCACCCACTTTCCCAGAAGTCTCCCTTTGAGTTCCATTTTGTTCTATTTATTTAGGGGCCTTCCTTTCATTTAGATGCTTTTCTCATATATCATGCAGTGAAAACCTAATTGGAAGGCTCTGGTAAAGCTTGTTGAATGATGAGTTTAACTTCTGGATAACTGTGCCAGGAAACCAATATATTGGCAGGTCCCTGTATGTCAGTAGGAGGATTCTTTTCAGTGGTACTTCAGGGAAGAGTTGTGATAAGCAGAATAAGGACGCCCCAAAGATGTCTGCATCAGCAAAGGGGAATTAAGGGAACAGGTGAAATTAAGGCTGTTAATCAGATGATCTTAAAATAGGGAGATGATTTTGGTTTATCTGGGTGACCCAACATACTCATAAAGGCCCTTAAAAGTAGAATACAGAGGCAGAAGAAAGAACCAGAGAGATGGAAGCAAGAAAGGACCTGCCCAGACTTTATTGACTTTGAAGCTGAAGAAGACCATGAGCTAAGGAATGTGGGCAGTTTCTAGAAGCTAGAAAAGGCAAGGAAAACAATTTCTCCCTCGAGCATCCAGAAAGGAACACAGCCTGGCCAATATCTTGATTTTAGCCCAATGAGGCCTATTTCAGCATGTGACTTACAGAACTATAGTATCTGAGTTGCTTTATACCATTAAATGTGTGCCAATTTGTTACAAGGGCAATACAATCTAATATAAGAGTCTTCCAATCTTTCGATTTTGGAAATAGCCACTTGGCTGTCAGTGTTCTAGAGAGTAGAGGAAAAAGACTCAGATTTCAACCATTTTCTATGGAGACTTTCAATTAATTTCAGAGTCTTTAGTGCTGAGCCTTGACTTGCCCTATATATAGAGCCTTGTGTCCTGGGCTTTCGAGCTTCTCCTTTCAATTTATCCAGAAAGTAAACCTTGAGTCTCCTGGTGCCTGAAATAGTTTTCTGGCTAATGGAGTATGGTAATAGGGGATTCAGATAAACTATTCTTATGTAAACTTTCAACCTACCTTCCTTTCCCTGTTTTCTGCTTTGTGTCTCATCCTTGCCCTCTGATATACACGGGGCCTGAGCTTCTCTGGTTTTCTTTGGTGATGAATTGGCTCCCATCTTATCATATTCCCTCCTCCCACCTCTCTGCATTTTACTCCATGTAGTTTTCTACTGTAACATATGAGAATGTCTTCATTTGAGGAACCTCTGTCTCTTGGGTTTAATGCATTTGGTTTTAAGACTTTCCCAAACTTTTGTAAGGTTTGAAGAACTGATAAGATGATAGAATTGTTTCTTTTTGTAAGAGAGAGTTATTTTATAAAATTTTTGGTTGATTTAGCATACCATCTACTATCATTTAGAGAAAAATTGGAAAATATAGAATCACAAAAATGAAAGCAAAGTCATTCATAATTCTCTCAACCATTTTCTCTCAACCATTTTGGTGTATATTCTTCTATGCCCCCAAATGCATCTCTATGCTCATAAATGATATATTTCTACAAAAGTGATTATGCTGTAGTTACTGGTTTGCAAAATATATATACATATATTTAGCAACAAGAAATATTTAATAATGAAATAACCATGAATAAATGTAATTAAAATCATGGTATAATTTTATGAATCAGGATAGGTCTTTTTAAAAAATATTTTTATTCTGAAATCTCCACACACTTACAGTCCATCTATAGTGTACAATCAGTGGTTCACAGTATCACCACATAGTTGTGAATTCATCATCATGATCATTTTTAGAACATTTGCATCACTTCAGAAAAATAAATAAAAAGAAAACAGAAAAAATTCATACATCCCATACCCCTTATTCTTCCCTCTCATTGAGTATTTCAGTCTTACCCCTTACACCCCGTATTATTTATTTATTTTTTATCCATTTTCTTTTTACTCATATGTCCATACCCTGGATAAAAGGAGCATCAGACATAAGGTTTTCACAATCACACAGTCACATTGTAAAAGCTATATAGTTATACAATCGTCTTCAAGAATCAAGGCTACTGGAACACAGTTCAATGGTTTTAGGTACTTCTCTGTAGCCACTCCCACACACCATAAACTAAAAAGGAATATCTATATAATGCAGAAGAATAACCTCCTGGATAACCTCTCAACTCTGTTTGAAATCTCTCAGCCACTGAGACTTTCTTTTGTCTCATTTCTCTCTTCTCCCTTTTGGTCAAGAAGGCTTTCTCAATCTCATGTTGTTGGGTCCTGCCTCATCCTTGGAGTCCTGTCCCACGTTGCCAGGGAGATTTACAGCCCTGGGAGTCATGTCCCATGTAGTGGGGAGGGTAGTGAGTTCACCTGTTGAAATGGCTTAGAGAGAGAGGTTATATGTGAGCGACAGAAGAGGTTCTCTGGAGATGACTCTTAAGCATAATTATCAGTAGGTTTAGCTTCTCCTTTGTAGGAATAAGTTTCATTGGGGCGAATCCCAAGATTGCAGGCTCAGTCTATTGAATTCGTTGTCCCCACTGCTTGGTTTACAGAGTATATATTTTAATCATTTATTAATACAAGATGAATATATTCCTGGATCAATATCATATGCCATTGTATCAATCACCTGATTTAAACGATTTAGATTCTTTCCAGTGTTCTGCTATTTTAAACAACAGTGCAGTGAACAACATCGTACGTATATATATATATATTTTTTGTTTGGTGGGGGTCACATTTGATTCTTTTCCCTTGTGAGTATCCTGTTATTGCAGCACCATTTGTTGTGTTTTTATTTGTTTGTTTGCTTGTTTGTTTGCTTTTGGGGAGTGCATGTCCAGCAATTGAACCTTAGCAGCAACTAAACCTGTGTGGCAGGTGCGAATTCTACCACTGCACCACCCATGCACCATGATTATTTTTAATCAGAGAAAAGATATAAAGCTGATGAAAGGGCTATTGTAACCATGCCCTGGGAAACACCAGGCATTTAATAGACCCAAGGTAAATGTTTTCAAATGAACACAGTATCACGGTTAGTAGTTTTGGTAAGCTAGATGGAAAAATAGCTCTGAAGATTCTGAGGAGACAACTGGGAAACACAACTTTGTGTCCCTAAAGAAGGGTTTTTGTGAATACTGAAGGCATGTTTTTTAGCAAGAAGTCTTGCCCTTTTACCCAGTTCAGTTAGTGAAACAAAATAAAATGGTTTCTTAGGTCAAAGTGATTGAATGAGTTCAGAATACATTCTGCCCACTGCTCCGTCTTGAATGATCTTTATCTCCCTTTATTACATTAGCTCCAAATGAACTTTTCCAATTTTCTACCTTGTAGTTTATTGTCTTCTTTACTTAAAAACTTCTCACACTAGAAATCAGGCCTTATTGAGATTATAGAACAGGCCTGCACTGAAGGGGAAGTATCTGAAAATTTGGAGCAACCAGGCAGCTAAGAGGGAAGAGAAAATATAAAAACCTTTCTCTTGTTCTCTATTCCTCCCAGCCCCCGACCCCAGTCTTTGCTACAGTGGTGTGTTCCCTCATTCCTCCAGGGGTCATTGGTTTTCCTGTGTAGAATTGAAACGCAGTGAAAGCTTCAAATGAAATTCTCTGAAATGACTATTTTAACTCATCTCTCCAAAAACAGAGCCAGAACCAGGAAGTGGGATGACAAGCCTCAGAGCAGTCAAAATAGGCAGCATGGAGGTGATGAGCCGAGGTACGGGTGCTCTCCTCATGGGAGAGACCCTCAGGGCATAACTCTGACTATGAACTGAACCCAGCAAGTTTTAAATAGTAGATTCTAAACCCATAGCAGATTATTAGCAGCAGACTAGAAAAGGGAGATGGGAAGGCACACTGATGGATGGAAGCAGAACCAAAAAAAAAGAAACAGAAAAACTATGAAAAGCAGTAACATAACCTCAGAAAAGAGCAACATGGACTTAATGAATGTCAGGGCAAAAAAGCATTGCCTAACCAAGCAGTCTCTTCAGAGACAGCGAATGATGTGCACAAGGACGAGCCATCAAAAGGTTGTTAAATCCAGTGCAATCTGTTCAAGAAGGTGGGGAGCGCAGACTATGGTGGAGAAGATTTCCTTTCAAAACCATGGCTATCATAAAAGTTTTGGTACTTAACTGCAAGCATCCAGGAAGCTAAACTCTTCCAGGAGGATTCTGGCTGGCTGAAGTGTTATCTGATGATTGAAACTGGTTCTTTTCTCCTAGTTGATAGAGCTGAAACCACTAAATGTTTGGTAAGATATAAGGATGCTGGTGAAGCCATGTGCTCGCATGGGTTGTATGAAAAGGAGATGACACTGTGGGTAGGGAAAGCAGTTGTAAACATTACCTGGCCCTAAAGAAAATCCCAGAAGTGCCTGGTACTGGGCACAGCATGGGGGTTCAATGCATATGTGTAGACTTGTAGGAAATTGCTACCAAGACTGACTTTTACCCGGTGCTCTGGTTGGCACACCCAGAAATGAATGTGATGGGGGGTGGAATGAGAGACGAGAAGAAGTCACCCTGCAGAGCTGGGGAGTTTGATGTGGACTGTCTCGTCTGCCTGAGCAAAGCAGGAGGGGCCCTGAGGTTATTAATTTGGTTAAGTCTAGCTTCCATTCTACTAAAAAAAAAGCTGAATTATTTAGGTTACTGACATAGATGGTTTCTTTCCTCCTTGAATTATCCAGTGGAGAATCACTTCATAGTAAGTCAGTGAATATAAGATAGTCACAGGCTTAGTTTTTAAATGAAAGGAGAGGTTTATAGAGTTTTAAAAGATACAAATTCCACTAAAATTCCCACTGTTCATTGACAGAGCATCATTCCCTTTGTGCTAACTGCATAAAGAGCACACAATCATTTTATTGTGTAATTTAATACCATTGTTATTCCTTTACAAAGCACTTCTTATTGGAAAATTTTAACTGTTTACAGGAGCCCTGGGAGAAAACCAATATTATTTCCATTTTACAGATGAAGAAAAATGAAGCCTACAGGATTGAAATGAGTGGTCCCAGGGATTCCAGAAAAAGATTTTAATATTCTGAAAGAGAAGAATAGAAGTTCTCTGTAGTTTCAGCCTGCAGAGTGGCAAAAGATGACATTTTGATGTATTTTCCCTGTGTTTTTTTTTCCTTTTGCTATAAATGCAAAATGTATCATAATATTTGGTAAACATTTTCCATGTTATTGAATAGTCAGAAAAAATGATTTTTAGTGACTGTGTAACATTTCTACATGCAGATGTCCCATCACTTATTTAACGACTCTTCTCTTGTGGCATATTTTGGCTGCTTCTTATTTGCTTTTGTAAATAATGCCATGGAAATCATGATTGTACATATATCTTTGTAGGCAGAGAGGCCTGATTTGCACAGAGATTGTCTAGGAAGCCTAGAGAGGTGAAAACTACCATCAATAACATGCATCTTAGAGATCACGTGGAATATTCAAAGACTCTTCTAAATATGGGGACACAAAGATGGAGAAGACATATGCCCTGATAATCAAGAGCTAATTATATGGTTGATTTTTCAGGAGGCAGAGTATGCATGAAAGCTAATAATACAAGGCAATGATAAACCCTAAAGCATGGAATGGACAGCAGTACAAAATGAAATATTGTGCAGAGTGGCCACTCAAAAATGTCAATTGCTTTGTTTGGGTTTGCAAGAGCTGAGATGTTGGGTCACTGAGGAGGCAGATTTGAGTTAGGTCCTGAAGGACAGGCAAGTGTGGTGTGGATTTATGATAAAAAAGATCTGGACTTGAAACCATAGTTTTCTTTCTTGAAAAATGGGGGTGATAAAAATAATGTCACAGGAGATTAAATAGAATAATGAATGTGAAGGACTCGAATGTTAATAGTTATTATAGATGGAAAAAGTTTTACAGTCACTGTTGTAGTGAGACAATGTACACATGGACAGAAAGCATCCTTGGCCTCCAATATTTGAAACAGTAGAGCAATAAGGGGTTCTAGGCCAGAAGTGAAATATTCATGTGCTGTTATGCTCTAACGTGGAAGGAAATCCAAAGAGGAATTAAAAAGAAGAAAGAGTACATGTCAAATGCAGTATCTCATTTTCTTTTTAAAATGGTTTTGCATCTAGAGTATTTGTAGGTCACTGTTCCAGGGACACCAAATGGCTTGTTGGCAGAACAAAATTTGGTCTCACCGTGGTTCTGTTTCTGCAGGGCTGGTGAGGAAATGCGCTGTGCCTGTCCTGAGAGGGTGCTGGCCCTTCTGGATGGATGGAGACTGGTACCTCTCTCTGGTCCTCAGGAAATTCTCTCTCTATGCAAGTAGAGAAACTGGAAGCATAAGTAGAATGGAACATTAACCTTTCCTTTTTAAGGTCCTGAGGAGAGAAAAGCTTTATTGTCAGGTGGAATAAATGAAGGATGGAATGGGGTAGCATGGTAGGCTGGATCAGGCTCTGGAGGTGTAAGAGTCGATCAGAACAGGTAGGGTGTGACAGAAAGATGGGCACCCATATTTCAGTTGGGAAAGGTTTCTGCACAGAGAAGTCCTGAGAGCAGGCCAGGGAGGTTGGGCCTGAGAAAGAGGTCCAGGAATCCTTGTGCTGAAATGGACGAGGACCAAAGTTCTGGGGCTGTACCAGGTAGCACAGAGGTTAGGCTGAGTCAGAATAGGCCATCACTGTGTGCATGAGTGTGCACATGAGAGTGTGTGTGTGTGTGAAAATGTATGTGTATGTATGAGATTTAGGAGAATGCATGAGTGTGCACATGAGAGTGTGTGAGAATGTATGTGTATGTGTGAGAATTTAGGAGAATGCATGAGTGTGCACATGCGAGTGTATTCTCACATCACTATAAAGTTGTAACCACTGTTATTAGTTTCTTGGGCAAACATCTAGAAATATTTTACTTGATGCATATAGAAGCAAACACAAAATATCCTTCTCTTTATACAGACGATAGCATATTATATATATTATTTCTGTACTTTGCTTTAAAAAAAACTTATAAAGATATAGAGATCTTTTTCTTAGACTTAATGATATGAGTTTCATTATTATTTTTTTTAAGCTTCATAGTATTCCATTGTTTGGATGTACCATAACTTGCTCAACTTCTCTTGATAGACAACTGGTTTGGTTGTAATTTCTTTCTAGCTGTCTGACATGATATCTTTACAGTTCAAATACTGGGCTATTTCTAGAAGACTGTCCACGTGTTATGGAGGAGAGGAAAGAAGGTTCTCGTGCTCTCTCTTTATCCCCTCAATTTGCCTAAGTAAATTGCAATGAGGTCAGATGAGATATTTTAATTGGATTTGGGTTTTATATCATCAGTTTTCACTAATTCACATTGCGTCTATTCCTTCCATGGGCAGAACCTTACCCCATGGGTGATAACTTAGACATTTACTCCTCAAAAAGGAGAAAGTCCATGTGGATTGATTAATGTGGACAATACAGAATCAGGCTCTTTCCCAGCATATAGTGTTAACTCACCAGTAGAGGGCTCTCTCCTTTTGGGAAAAATAATTTCCCTAGGAATGATTTTAAACTTAATACCCGGAGACCGGAGTGGGATGTTTCTCTTTTCTGTAATTATTTAATGTGTTGCTCCCCTGAATACTTAGGGATTAGCTGAGCATCGCACATGTCTGTTGTTTTGGGGGTGTGTTTATGTGTGGGGAGCTGTGGGGAGGAAGAGTTCAGCATTCACCAGAGGTTTAGGGGAAACCTTGTGATCTGACTCAGACGAGGGCATATAATGCTTTTCCCTTCTTTAGGATGAGAGGCATCCTGGCCTCCTGTGTTTCAAGATTAGAAACCAAGTACTCATATTTCAGGATCCCAGGGAAAGCTGGGACATACTTGGGGATCAGTTAGCAGACCTGGTGACTACTCTAGACCTGGTGACTATTCTAGAGGTGACTGCTCTAGACCTGGTGACTACTCTTTGATGTTGACTTTCCACCAAGTCTGCAGAAATCCATCTCATCTCTTTAGAGAGGAAGAGGCAAGAACTGATATTTATTGAGCATCTCCTGAAATATGTCCTATTTCTATTCATTCTCACCTGGTGTCTATTACTCCTGCCTTGGCCTCCCTAAACAATGCAGTTCAGGAAACTGAGGTACAAGAAAGTGAGGTATATTGCCCAAGGTCCCCAGGGTAATAACTATCACTTACCTTAGAGATGGCGAGTTCCTGAGCTGGGGTTGCACTGCTGGCCAATGAGACTCCTGAGTCCAAGGTTTGCTTTCTGCCAGGATAACTCCATCCCTGCAGGGTTTGATCTGCTTAATCCGGTCATTGAGAAGGTCTCCGGTCACTGACTCAGTCCCAGAGAGTAAGATCCCCCTCTACTTCTGACCTCTGGCCCAGTTGGAGAGCCAACTCAAACCAAATCTTTTTTCTTTTTCAGATAAAGATATAATGATGCCCATATTTTTCTTTATTTAGGGCACAGTAGGGTAATATTGTGCAAGCTTTAAGGAAATGGGTTTGAGAAGCTGAATGCAGAATAGGGATATGGTCTATTCTGAGGCCTGAGTCGTTGTACTCAGGTATGTATGGAACGCCCGCGTGCAGGGCTTCTCTTGTCCTCCAGCCACAGGTTCTCCAGCTAAAGGGAGTAGGGAAGCCCCAGGCTGGTGAGTGTTTCCTGGGCCAAAGTTGGCCTAAGTATTTTATTTTGGTTTTAAGAAAGCAGCAGCACAGAATGAAGAAAAGGAGTGAGGCAAGCCATATGGAAGCTATTCAGATGAACCCTCCTGTGCTTTTCATGTTGTTCTACATAATTTTGCACATGTAGGGACCAGATTAATGGGAACTGATTAGAGATATGCAATTTAGATCAACTCCCCTTTCTTTCTTTCTTTCTTTCTTTCTTTCTTTCTTTCTTTTTTTTTATGGGCAGGCACCAGGAATTGAACCCAAGTCTCTGGCATGGCTGGTGAGAATTCTGCCTGCTGAGCCCCTGTAGCTCCGCCCACAACCTTTCCTTCTTAAACTCGGGAATACTTGTGTGGTAGTTTGGAGCTGTTATGTATCCCAGAAAAGGCCATATTCTTTTCATTCATTTTTGGGGTGAAGACCTATTTTGGGTGGGACTTTTTGGTTAAGTTGTTTCAATTCAGATGTGACCTATCCAATTCAAGGTGGGTCTTAATCCTTTATTGGAGCCCTTTATGAGAGAATAAAAGGTAGAAACACACATATAGAGAGAGCTTAGAGAGAAACACCCCAGAGATGCCAAGAGAGGACCCACAGACACTCAGGAAGAAAGCCACTGGAATCAGAAGCTGAAAACAGTGGAACCCTGAGTGAAGAAGTAGCAGATCTACCCATGTGCCTTACTGTGTGATACAGGAACTCCAGATGCCAGCAGCCTTTCCTTAGAAAACATATTTTTCCTTAATGCCTTCATTGGGACATTTTCATGGCCTTAGAATTGTAAATTTGTAAACTAATAAATCTCCATTGTAAAAAACAACCCATTTTTGGTATGTTGCATTCTGGCAGCTTTAGCAAACTGAAACAACTTGTTACACTGCTTTAATTTTAAACTCAGTCTTATTAGACTACATTGCAGGATATTGAAAAACTGCTTTTTTTTTCTTTTGTATTGATTATTTCTTTTCCATTCACACAATCACATATCTTTCAAGTATGTGACAACAGTGCTCATGTATTCAAATCTCTCTGGAATTACAATAAAATTATGTGGTAGTTTCTAGGAATTATTCAAGGAATGGATGCTAAAAAGGAGTTATTTTTGAAACCCATCCCCAAGACCTTAAGAATCTATGTTGATAGTTTAGGCCAGAGGTTCTCAGACTTCAGCATGCATCAGTATCAGCTGGAGGACTTCTTAAAACACAGTTTGCTGGACTCCATCTCCAGAGCTTCTGCTTCTTTAAGTCTGGGGTGGGCGACAAATTTTGCAATTTTAAACAAATTCCTGAGGGATGCCGATGCTGTTGGTCAAGGAACTGTAAGGTAAGGTTGAAAAGATCAAGATAATAGAAATATTATTGCTTTTCCCCTATTCCTCTCCCCTTTGCTGGTAAGATAATGTAGTAATTGAGAGGGCAAGCTCTTGACTCAGAGTGAATTGCATCTGATTTTTCCTCCAATATTTTCAACTATTGTATGGGATCTTAACTAAATTAACTTCCCAGCACCTCAGTTTTCTCATCTGAAAAATGGGGATAAGGCTTTTAGTGTATAGGGGTGTGGTGAGGATTAAATGAGGCAATGTATATAACTGTTAGCATATATGCTGTCCAATATAGACATATAGTGTATGCACAGAAAATGGTAGTTCCTTTTAAGAGTCATTGCATGTCTTTGAAATAGTTTTTCAGGATTATCGAAAATAGACTAAAATAAAAAGAATGAAATATAGGGCACAAAAATGATTATACTTTAAATTATTGGGAAGGTAGTATTATGTTCTTTTTAAATCCCTACTAATGAAGTACAGCTCTGGCATTACCAACCATGATAATTACCAGAGTTTAAGAGAAAGTCTAAGAGCTCTGAATCCATCAATACTGAGAAGGTAGGGAAAAAATTGGAGAAAAAGATTACATGGAGGCATGGGTTGGTAGTTTTTCAAAAATGAAACCCAAAACCTTCCCTTCTGTAGTAATAAGCAAGGCTGTTTTAAATTTTAAAATTTGGTCTTGAAATTCCCATCCCTTGCAAAGTTGCCACCCTTACCAGCCTGTCAGCACAATGGAAATTCCCACTTCTTTGTTTTAAGGCTCTGTATCTCTAGAATGCAAATTGTATTTTCTAGAAGCAATAGCACATTAATTCAATAACACTAACTCTTTCAGATTAGATTATGTTAGATTAGCTAGTTGTTACCTTGGAAAATACAGTGCTTTGCCCTGAGGGACAGGGCACAGAAGAAGAAGTCTTGAAAGAAGAGAAAGCTCTGGAGTCTGGGGCACAGTGGGGACTTGGGGCTGCCAAGGGCACTGGGGGGCAGGAGAGAACTGCTGGTTAATTTAGCCAGCTGCTCATTCTGCTGGGGAGAGTTCTAGCCAGGTTTCCAGTTCCCTGCAACCTCCTGGTTGTGTACCGTTTATTCTAAAGCTGTGCCCTGAAAACTGCTTTTTCTCTTTTGTGGTGAAACTAGTTGGGAATGGCTATGACAGCAAGAGTTCTCCATCGCTTCGGTCATACCCCCTCCTTTCTAGGCCCCTCTCCCACTGGCATTTTGGAGAGCCATTCACTCCTACAAAAATGAGAAATTCTTCTTCTAGTTGCTAGAGTGAAACCTAGCCAAGCAGTGGCTGCTTTGGGCCATTTAGGCAGAGATAACCCAGTGAGTTATTCCCCCCTTCTCCACTTCCATTGATGACTAAGTCACCTGAAGCAAATATTACATAAGTCTAATCCTAATATCATGGGAAATCCTGAGACGACAGAAAGATAAGGTTTACTGAAGAGCAAGCTATGACACTGTTTCTTTCTTTTTTTTTTTTTTTAACATGGGCAGGCACCAGGAATCGAACCCAGGTCCTCAGGCACAGCAGGCAAGTGTTCTTACCTGCTGAGCCACCGTGGCCCGCCCGACACTGTTTCATTTTAATAGTTTATGCTGACTGGGAATCTTAATCCACTAAATGTTTTCGATGACATTTTCCTGGCTAACCTATCAGATACGATTAGAATCAAGGGTTAGGTTTAAGAGCAGCACATAAGATTTGCCTAGCTTGGTGACAGAAGCCGTGCATCATGCATCTAATTGTGAAGTATGAGGCAGAAAGTTATATTTGCTGTGGGCTGGTTATAACCTTCTGGGGTGATTGTCCTGGCGCTGGCTCTTGGCTACCAGGTGGGCTTCCATTCTTAATCTAAAATCAACAAAATTCACTTGCAATACCCCATGACATAACAATCCTACCAGGTGGATTGATAGGACTAAAGGGTGGGTACAGGGCTAAGTTTGCTCTAGCTGGTCTGGTTTTAGACTTCAGTTCTGTCCTATCCTGCTTTGCAAATAGGGAGAGCATGGCAGGCAAGTTATCTCTCTGGCTAGTGTCCTCAGCCCATGTTGAGTACATGTGTGGAAGGTGAGCTAGTGCTGTGGCTTGTGGAGGGGCTGGGTAGAGTAAGAGATGAATGAGGAAGAGGATGTGCTGTGAGTTTTCAGAAGGCTAAGGAGCTTGTCGTGGTGTTACAAGGTCATGTGCACAAGCACATATTAATATAAAAGATGGAGATCTTACATTCAAAATAATAACAGGATAAGTGGATTAGAGAAAATGAAGAGATCTTGAGTGAGTCATTTGATACCATTATATTTAGATCAAAGAGACCTGTGAGCACTCTCTAGAAATAAATTTCCTAAACCCAGGTCTGTATAAAGAAGCTCCATGTTAGCTCTGAGAGGACACTGAACAGTGGCATTAGGGTGGGGAATGAAACCAGTGAACCTGCAAGATTCTTACTAACTCTAAGATTCCCTGAATCATTTAAGGCTTGTAAGATGAATGTTTCTAAGCACCTTTGCTTGCACAAATGACACTGCTCACAACAGCCAAACCTTCTCCTTCTCTTTTTGGTGCATGGAGCTACTGCATAAATGAAAGTATGTGCGCTCTCTTGTGCAAAACTTTTAGAGAGGCTGAAGGCCATTTGTTTGAAATTTTCATGTGATATTACTGGATGTGACCCTTGCATGCTAAGAAGGGTCAGGCCATGCTATTGCCCTTGATTAATCTGCCCCCATCCCCACCAGAGGAATCTTCTTTATTTAAAGAAGAATGGTTCGTGGTTTTTAGAAGAAACATGTTATATAAACTTGAAGAAGGGAAAGGTCACTGAAATGGTTTTCTGTTTGCTTTTTAGAATCAAAGGTTTTGTTGACGACATAGGCTGAATTCACAAGGATTGGGGAAAGTTGATTTTCAGCAGAAATATTTAGAAAATGGAAAAGAACGGGATCATTCCAAATCCAAAACTGTTCTTGCCTGTCATGGTATGCTCCCGAGAGACCAACTGCTCAACATGAAAACTTCCTTCAAATGCTTAAGAATGATAGTCATGTAGTCTCTTCATATGTATTATTGGAGGTGTTTAAGCCTCACAGCACCACTATGAGGTGGGCATTACTGACTCTTACAGATGAGGCACAGAGAAGTATCTCATCCAGCAAAGAAGAATTGGGCATTTCAAGCATGGATTTTGACTCCAGAGTCCAAGCCCTTCCCATGCCCCAAACCCTGCCGTAGGCTCTTTTCACTCTGACTTTTCTCCTTCCTTCCTTCTCTGGCTCTCCCCATCATGAACCTAAGACCCCAGACAGTCTTCTTGCCATCTGCTATTACCCTCCCAGACTTCTGTTGTCTTTAGACATGGTTACTTCCTTGTCCCTTCAGGAGAAAACAACTTCTCCCCAACCGCTTTGTGACCCTTCCTCTCTGGGTCACAGGGGGGATGATTTTCAGGAATCATCTCACTTGTTATGCCGTCTCTCCCACTTCGCCAGGTGGGCCCCCTTGCTGCGCATTCTCTAATACACTTTGGGAGTGGGCAGGATGTGCCCAGGAAGCCCAGAGTTCAGAAAGCCTTTATTCCTTATTCTTATACCCTTTTCGTTCTTAAGAAATTTATTGTGGTTACATATATAACGTGAAATTTGTAATTGCAACCATTTTTAACTGTACAATTCCGTGGCATTGATTATATACACAATGTTATCACCATTCAGTATCAAAACATCTCATCACCTCAATGTCTTCTTTTCTAGATACTCTTCTTGATGCTGCTCTAAACTTGTCGCTTAGTCACTCCTGGCCAGAGCGCCCGACCTTCTGCTGCTTTGTCTCTCCTAGTCCCCAAATCTCATCTTCACAGGTAGCTGGTCTGTGACCTTGGGTAAACTTTCTTTGTCAAGAAAGGCATAACTTTCTTGAACCTCAGTTTTCTCATCTGTGAAAAATAGGGATAAATATTTATGTTGCTTTGATTAGCTGTGAAGGTTAAATCAGTCACTGTCTTACAGGAAAACATCTGGCAAATAATAGACGGCCGTTTAAGTGTCTTCCTTCATTTTGGTCTTAGAAACAATATTAATCTTTTAAACCTGGCCTACCCAGTCGGACACCTGAACCTCTTCACATTTCTGCTCCCGCATGCCGTGGTGTGTCCTGACTGTACATGGCCCCTAATCCCGGACCACCAATGCTTTTGCTGTTGCTTATTTAGGGTCCTTCTCCCTTTTCCTGCTGCATCGTCTCTTTTCAGTCTATGCCCTTCTTGCTGCCATAGCCAGGTGCTAACTCTAATAATGTCTGCTTTTGCATACCTCAGGGGTTATTGTGGGGATCAAAGGGGATGATTTCGGTGATAAAAGTCCTTTGAAAAGTAAGATGGGCTTCATTTGCATGGGTTATTATTTTGAAGATGTTATCACTCCTGGACTCTCTTCAGATACCTAAAAATAGCCACCCGGCCGAGCCTCCTCAGCATATTCTTATCTCCCTTGGACTTCCCCGCACTGGCCGAGAAACCTGACAGCTCCAGCGACTGAAGAACGTGCTGGTAGACAGGAGTGTTGGGGTGGAGAATGCCTGGGTAATGAATTACCTTCTCTAGGGCCCCGGTGGGAAATCTGGTCCCCTGGAAAGCGTTAATTTACCTCACTTGAGTGAATGCTTTAGGCCCAGCAAGTCTTTCATTTGCCCAGGCAACCCATTGTGATGATGACATTAAATAATCATTATCATTACATGGAAATCCTGTCACCTTGGGGACTTAGAAAGTGTTTCTCAAGTCACATACACATAAGCAACCAAAATGAACAGAATGTTCATCTAGAAGAAAGTATTTGCGAAGAAAACATTTGTTTGTAATTGTCAGCATTTGGCAAAGGCGGGGAATGGGAAAATGAAATGAACCACAGCTTTGGATTCCTTCCAGTGTCTTTTCCAGTCCCAGATTGTCAGAGACTGGGCAGAGAAGGCTTCCTGTTGTGGACCTTGAGCTCTCAGGAGGAGGGTAGAGTCTCCAGCTCCTCCAGCCCCTCTGTCCAGGAAGACATTTCAAAAGGAGCTGCCTCCAGGGAAAAGCAAGAGCCCGTTGGCCAATATGTATTTATAGTCTTACACCCTGTAAACTTGTCTTCTTTTTAAAAATTAAGAGCAAGAAAGTATTTTTGTTCTTGTTTGTTTGGATTACCTCCAGGCAGTCTTATCTGTTTTCTTTCTTTATTTCTGTGCTGGTTGCTCAACATCTTTGGTCTTGATTGAAGTGGTTTCATTCCTAGGCCCTCCCTCATTATTAATGTTCTTATTATTGGTTAGTTCTTCTATGTTTGCAGTGTCCTTGACAATCTTTTTTTATTAACTGTTCTTTAGAATAACTCAGTGAGGTGCATCAGCCTTACTGAATATTTATCCAACAAATTGTCCAACATTTTCTTTCGTTGGCCTTTGTTAGGATTTATTACAACTATTTCTTTCTTTTGGTTAGTTGCCCTTCTGCACGCAACTTATTTCACACTTTTTTCTGTAGGTCTACATGAGCAAGGGGCTTGTGTCACCTGCTTTCAGTTCATATTTGGTTCCTTCCTCCCTGCCTGGCTTTCTCACTTTCCTCAAAGGTACTGTTGCCTCTCTCTTGTTCGTACAAATGGTCCTCAACTAGTCTAAGGCGGGTTTGAGCACAGGGCTTTCTGTTTTGCTTTCTTGACATTTAGATGCATCTCTACCTGGGCACAGACTATTGGTTCTTCAGCACATGATTTGTTATTAAATAGGGAATCACTGCTAACATTTTATGGTTGTCGGTGCTGTGGTTGGGTAGTGGTTCTGTGAAGAGATGTTTCACGGATGTCTGGGAATTGGTACTGTGACAGGTAAGGACACCAATTCCGATCAATCAAGAAATATCTAAGTCTTCCAAACCCTGCCATCATCACCACTGCTCCACCACTCTTACCCTTGGCACCACCATCAAAAGTATTTTGTGTTTCTATTTATACACATAAACCTAAGTATCTCTGTTGTCCAGGAACTTTCAAGTAAATGGAACCCTCAAAATAGTTTTTTCCTTTGAATACTTAATGTATCTGTCTCCTTCTGGTCTGCCACTATGATTTATATTTCTCAACATTGCATTCATATTGTAATTATTGTTGACTTGTCTTTCTTACCCACTTGTCTCTGGACTTCTTAAGGATAGAGACCATGTCTTATTCTTCAGCCACCAGTCTCAGTATGAGGTACCAGGGATATCTATTAGTGGGTCAATGAATACGTGTTTAGTGAATGTTGATTATTCTTTGGTTAAATGAGAAAATACATATAAAAATGTTTTATAAGTAGGGATTGTACAAATATCACTTGTTTTTATTATAAGTATATTACATTGTCTATACAGCAATGAAGGATAGATTTGAATCCTGTGAAGCTGTGAAGGAATACTTAGCCATTTTATTAAACAGGAATGATGGCAATGAGACTGAATTAGCAAAAGGTTTAAAAGATCAGCCATGTTATTTTGCTGATTTTTGCTAGTAGGCCTGCATGCGGAGATACATGCTCTAGAGGAGAGCCCAGCATTAGATGGGAAGAAAGCTTCCACATATCTTTAAAATTCATTTTTAAAATTCTCTGTTGTGTAGTGGGTATTTTAGAAAATGCCCTAAGGAAGGTTGCACTGGAATGCCCTGTAGATGAGTTCTAGAGGTTATGGGATGTCCTGTGTTGTATCAGATATAAGCTGATAGGATAGGACGTGCCAAAGTAATTCAGTGTATTTAAGCAGTTTGAAAATGGCTTGGTGTTTTGTAAGTCTCCCTGTTTTCCCTACCTCATGGAACTTAGAGGGTGCAAAGAGGGAGAAAAGCAGGTTCCTCTATCTTTATTCTCCATCTCATGCTATGGTTCTCATAGTACACACTGCTCCAGAACAAAACAGAGCAAACCAAAACATGAAATAACAACAAAAGGACGGGTTATTTCTGCAGAACAAACATTACAATTGATGGTTAATAAGTAACTTCTACTTAGAATTCTGACATAGCTCAGGTACTAACTAAATTAATCAATGAATGAATTTAGCCTCCATATCCCAGCTGCCTAAAGAATTTAACATTTACATTTAAAGAAAGCCCCAGGAGTGACTTTACTGGCTTTTACCCAAGGGTAAAAGCAATAGGGTGATAACTCTGAGTTTGATCCAGGTTCCCTTATAAGAAACAGCTTTTGGTAAAAGCTAGGTTCTCTTATCAATATTTCTTCAGTTTTCTCAGCAGCTCTGGCAAGCTCTGTTTGAAAAATGAATACACTGTGGGCAGAAGCTGAAAGGAAAAGCCAGAATGAAGTCCCATCCCCAGTGGGCAACAGGACTTCCCAAATCAACCCTTTGCCCCATTTTGGAGGATGGATTTATAAAAGGTTAATAGTACTGTGGAAGCCCATGCATAGAAACACTAGTTTAGATGCTGGAGGTGGAAACTCAGTCCATTAGAATTCACTTGTGCTAAATGGACTTGCCTAGAGCCTTTGCCATAGGAGTCAGGCTTTTCTTTGGTTATCCTTGTTACCACCGTTAGAAATAAAACTTGTTGACCTTTCAGTCTTGTTTAGTCTTTTAAATGGACATTGTAGAAGCCACAAATCCATTTTCCTTCCTTACTGCCTACTTCCCTGTGCCTGTTTTTATCATTGGTTCCAGTTTCTTTTCTTCTTATGCTACTCTCTTTGGCAGGAACTGGCCACTAGAAGATTTTTAGCCTCCTTTGTTCTTTGGGTGCTAAATATTTAGCTAATTGGGAATTGAAAGGAGAAAAAGAGTCAAGCAGGGGAATTTGTGCATGAAATGGATTTTTTTTTTTTTTGTTCCTTAGAGGATTTGTTGTAAGCAGATATAAAGTGTCTTTCTCACTCAAAGTACCCCCAAGTGCTTTCACAAATCAATTAGCCACTGGCAGGACAGAGAGAGCCAAGGCAGAATAAGGCGCATGGTGACAGCTAGAGACCCTTGCTGCTCTCTGTCTCCCTGGCCTGCTGTCCTTGATCATTAGATAACCACAGTGACACTTCACCCCGTGGCGACTGTTGCCATTACAATCAGAACTTCAGAGCAAGGTCATGGCTTTCAGGGTCTTGTTTCACTCCATTAATATAAACAAACACCCGCAAGGAGGGATTAGGAAAAAGGGAGACTGGCCATCCCTTCAAGACACAAAGCCAAGAAAAGGAAATGAAAAGAAATCAATCTCCTATTTGCTCACTTTGACTCCAGAGTACTTATGTATTCTCTGGATGGTTCAGCCGTTGACTAATGTGGAACCGGAATGTTCCACAGTTCATTAGACGAGACCAACTAAGCACTGCAAATGACTCTTAATTCTGAGAGGATGAGGCTCCCTTCTAAGCTTACAAAATAGGTGTGACATGCCTCCTGCCAGTTACTCAACAGGCAAAGCCTAGAGCATATGCTTTACAGGCCTGCGACGTAGAGAATGGGGCGGAATTTGAAGAATAACTAAAAATGTGTCCAACTGAGCTGTCAGAAAATTCTCTGTCAGTCACTCTGCAGGAGCAAACTGAACTTCTGAAATGTACATATCATTTTAGGAACACGTTTTGAACTTTGAGTTCCCAGCCTGTTGATTATAGGGCCA
Organism: Myrmecophaga tridactyla; assembly: GCA_004026745.1. Lineage (NCBI taxonomy): Eukaryota > Metazoa > Chordata > Mammalia > Pilosa > Myrmecophagidae > Myrmecophaga > Myrmecophaga tridactyla. The sequence continues at coordinate 129,184 of PVIY010000255.1, read as the reverse complement.
GCAGAGGTCAGACGATGGGAGAAAAGGGTGATCATTTTAGTAGGTTCAAGAGTGTGATGGTGAATCCCCTCCTTTCTAAAATTTGGAGCCTTTCACAGACTACTCAGAAAGCCGAAGGGTTGGAAAGAAAAGCGCTTCTTATATAACAGCTGAGAGCTCTTATCTCATTCTTGGGAACAAGCTGGGGGTAGGTGGCAACTATTTTGGTCTTCGATTTCACAGTTGGCAGAGCTGAGGTATGGGGAAGGAATTGGTCTGTCTTAGCCCACTTAGCCAGATGTGCACATAATGCCCTCAGCAGTTTCTGCAGTAATATCCTGTCCTCTATCAATGCCATTTACAACCTCCACTCTGAGCCCTTTAGCTGCCTCATAAAGTGGGAATTTACAGCATCATTGAGGCCACATGACAGACTTGGAGCTCCAAGACCCAAGCTTGAATTTTGGCTCCTCTACTTGCTAGCTCTGTGTTCTTGGGCAAATTATTTAATCTATGCAGCCTCAGTTTGCTTCCCTTTAAACCGAGAATGACAAAAGCTACACAGCACAGGTTGCTGTGAAAATTTAAAGTGTTGTAAAAGCATTTAGCACAGTGCCTGGCATAACTCAGTAAATGTTAATTAGCTCTGAATCTAAGGAAGAAATAAAATGAGCCCATATTTCCTTCTCTGACTTTGTTTGATCCTAGGGAAGAACAAGCGTTACCTTACTGACTACTCAAAGAATTCATACCAGTGATTCTCACAGTGTAATTTTTGGACCACCAAAATCTAAGTCCCCGGGGAACTTAATGAGAAATGCAGATTCTCAGGCCTTACTCTGAATGCCGCTGAATCAGAATCTCTTGGAGGAGGAGAGGGCAGCAATCTGGGTTTTAACAGGTCCTCCAGGTGGTTTTGATGGACACGCAAGATTGAGAATCATCGCCCTGTATTAACTTCATGATGGCAGGAACAAAACACCCATGGGGCATCAGGCATGAGCCCTGTTGAATGTGACTAGCTCCATCTCCAACTGTGACAGCTTGTACGCAGACTTATATGGTGGCATCTCTGCATCCATCCTATCTTTGTGCATTTGTTGAGAGAAGAGAAAAAAGAGTTTGCTAAATGTGACCATCCCTCTCCACTTTTTTTAACCTTTTTTTTTTTTTTAAAATAGTGAAATATAACATATATACAAAAAAGCAATAAACTTCCAAGTACATTTTAACAAGCAGTTATAGAACAGATTTTAAAGTTTGGTATGGATTACAGTTCCATGAGTTTTTGTTTTTTCTTCTAGCAGCTCCAAGACACTGGAGACCAACAGAAATATCAATATGATTCAGCAGTCATACTCATTTTTAAAATCCTATCTTCTCTGTTATATTCCTCCTTCTTTTAAAATAACATATATACATAAAAGCAATAAATTTCAAAGCACCTCTCAACAATTAGTTGTAGGACAGATTTCAGAGTTTGGTATGGGTTACATTTCTACAATTTTAAGTTTTTATTTCTAGCTGCTCTAAGGTACAGGAGGCTAAAAGAAATATCAGTATAATGATTCAGTACTCATACTCATTTATTAAACCTGACCTCTGTATAACTCTAACATCACCTTTGATCTTTCTCCCACTCTTTAGGGGTATTTGAGCAATGCCCATTCCAACTTTTTCATGTTGGAAGAGGCTGTCGATAATATGGGATAAGGGGATAGAACTAGTTGATATTCTGCACAGGCTGGTCCATCTACATTTCAGTACTTTGCTGGTCCAGGGACCCATCTGGAGGTTGTAGGTTTTGGGGAGGTACCCTGTACATAGAATTTTTGTAGAATCTTATCTAATGCCCTTGGCATTTTTTAGGATTGGCAGGAATGGTTTTGGTTGGGGGTTGGCAAGTTATGATAGGGAGCAATGTCTAACTGAAACTTGCATAAGAGTGACCTCCAGAGTAGCCTCTCGACTATATTTGAACGCTCTCTGCCACTGATACTTTATTAGTTACACTTCTTTTCCCCCTTTTGGTCAGGATGGCATTGTTGATCCCACAGTGCCAGGGCCAGGTTCATCCCTGGGGGGTCATCTTCCACGCTGCCAGGGAGACTTGCATCCCTGGATGTCATGTCCCATGTAAGGGGGAGAGCAATGATTTCACTTGCAGAGTTGGGCTTAGAGAGTGAGGCCACATCTGAGCAACAAAAGAGGTCCTCCAGAAGTAACTCTTAAGCATACCTACAGGTAGTCTAAGCTTCTCTGCTACCTACGTAAGCTTCACAAGAACAAGCCTCAAGATCAAGGGCTTGGCCTGTTGATTTAGGTATCCCTAGGGTTTGGCACATTGTCCTGTGGTAAAGTTTAATACTTCCATAATTTTTCTTTCATACCTCAAGGGACTTTGCCAATACTTTTTGATTATCTGCTTATTATACTCTGGGATGTACCCAGGCATTACATTAGGCTATACAGGATTAAAGGACCTCATTCTTATTCTGGGTTCCCTGTGTTTGGGTTGTTTAAATGATCTACACAGAGAGGTTAGTTAGATTATGTGCCATAGAAAATTTGGGTTCTGGACAAAATAAATCTTCCTTCCTTTGGTCTCAAAGAGTAGATGAATTACCTTAATCCCAACCCGATTGGCTTCATTCCTATCTCTAAATACCAGGTTATACATATATAAAACAGTCCATCAAAAATCCAGAAATAACAATTACCATTCCAGACTAAATGTGACTGCTAAAAGAGCTTACAATCTAGACCTCAGTTTTCTTCTAAGTATTTTCTAAATGAGATCATACAATATTTGCTGTTTTGTTTCTGGCTTATTTTGCTTCACCAAATGCCACTCCCTCTCCACTTCTAAGACAAGCTGTAGGGGATGGAATTGGTAAGGGAATGTAGTCAGCCTGCATGAGTATGGAGCTGGTAGAAGAAACTGTAAATTATAATCCAAAAAGCTGCAGTCCTTATGACATTGGAATGTGTAGAGATAGAACACACCTTAAAATGAAACTAAGGCACTGTGTTCAGTGATAGAAACTCCAGAAGAAGATGCTAAAATTTATTAGCTATTCAAAAGGATGCTTGGAGTGTTGGTAAATATTGAAAATATTTTGAAAGTACTTTGAAAAACTAAATATGATATTTTAGAATTGTGGGGAAGATCAGTCTCTCTTTCTCTATCTCTCCAATAGGAGGTGGGTGTTGTAGTTTGTCAGACTGCTGTGACAAATACCACACAATGGGAGTCTTTTGTCTCATGGTATTGGAGACTAGAAGTTCCAAATCAAGATCTTGACAGGCCATGCTTTCTCTTGGAATCTGTAGCATCCTGTTGCTGGCTTAGGATTCCTTGACTTGTATCTCTGCCTCTGCTATGGCTTCTCCTTCTGGCTTCTGCAACACCTGTTCAGTCTTCAGTATTTCTGTCTAGATTTCCTCTCTTTATAAGGACTTTAGCCTGACTCATTTTGGCTTATCTAAATAGAATCTTCAAAGATCCTATTCAAAAATGAGTCCTCACCTTAACTATTAATAACATCTTCAAAATGTTCTATTTTACAAATGGGTTCATACTCACAGGAAAACAGACTAAGAATTGGACATGTTTTTTGTGGGGGACAGGATTCAATCCCCAACAAGGGGTGAGGAAGCTGCATGAGCTGACTGACTCCCTGTTAATTCCATGTAACTTGCTTCCTCACACACAACTTCTGGAGATCCTTTCGGTGAGAATGGCTGCTGTTTCCTACTTCCTCTGCACTCGGCTCCTACTCTTTCTTCACACTATTACTTCTCTCTGGAAAAGTTTTTTTTAGGGGGGTGGGGAACACCAGTCAAGTTGCCTTAATAGCATCTGATGACATCGAATATTTAAGTCCAAAAGATGGAAGTCTGAAACTTATCACTCTAATTCAACACCCTTATTTTAGAGATGACAGAATTGAGGTCCAGAGATGGAGTTCCCTGACTACAAGTTTGATGCTCTTTAAACCGCTCCCTGATGGAAGTATCTCTACATGTTCTGTGTGCTTAATAATCATGGGATGTGGCAGGGAAAAGGAGAGTCAAGGAATAAGATACCATTCCCTCTCCCACCTCCCCCACCTCCAGGTTTTCCAATATGATGCTTATAAAAAATGTCAATCTATATGCGGGTTAGTATAGTGCTTTTCCATTGCCTTTAAGTAAATGAGGAATGTGGTATTTGGTTCACTTCTGATTGTGGGCACTAGGGATTGGGTGAAAGTCAAAATCAAACAAGTCCCAAATAGTGTCTAATTTATCTTTCTGATGGAGGAGATCTTCATTGTCAAGCCATTAGCTTTTAATTGCTGCCAAAGGCCAAAGTCATGCTTTCACTTCAGTGGGGAAGAATGTGTGGGACCCAGTCCTTAAGAACATACTAATGCTTTTTTGCTCACAACAGTTGAATGTCCTGGACCAATCACTATTTCCTCCCTTTAAATTAGCTTTAAAAGATCTATGTTCTTAAAAACGGAAACAAAATGCCCTGAATTTGACAATATCAGGTGTTTGCTTAGTATTCCTTAGATTTTGCTTGGTGCACTTCATGCTGACATTTTGAAGTGCTCAGGCAATAAGTCAAATGATTTCTTAGATATCCAGGGAACAGTGCATTCAGTCAATACTTGATTTTTCAGGATAATGGAAGAAAATGGGTCATCAGAATAAGCAAAGTTTTGTGGGTGGTGTGTGTGTGTGTGTGTGTGTTTTAGCTTTATTTTCTTTCTGACCCCATGTTGTGGTGAGGGTACACTTAAATATTAATTGTACATTAATAGCAATAGAAATAATGACACCCATTTATTAACCACTCATGTGCCACATACCTGTGCTATGTCTATAATATCTCACTTATTTCTCACAATTCATGATGGAAGGCATTTTATCCCCATTCTATGACCTTAGCAAAGTTAAATAATTTGTCACATGGGATATAAGTGAGAGAGCCAGAATTCAAACCAAGAGTGTCTGACTTAATATTGCTTCCTACACTTATTGAAAATGTAATCCTTTTCCTGTGTCCCTCATTTGCTAGTGTGGATGCAGACTGCTATGAGGTAAGGTGGGTGCTAACCCTTGTGCAAATGGCAAAACATAGGCTAAATTGATGAGGAAAAAGCTCAAGCAATGTGTCTTTCTTCAAGATCCTCAGTCTAAGTGGTCAAAGATGAGGGGATTAAACACCTATGGGAAGGAAAAAGGGAAAGAAGCTTCATTAGGGGATGGCTGTGAGTGTGGACAAGGCCAGGAGATGATTGGAGATAGCTTCTATGAGAGAGGTCTGGAGAACTATTGACTTTGAACTACATTGTGTGTCAGAATGAATGACATTTCCACCCTTGTGCTACCACCCTCCCTCCAACCATTCTCTACACAGCAGTAAGAAGGTCATTCTTAAATTATAAACTGGTAAATGTTCATGCCTGGCTTTAAACTCTTCATTGACTTCCTGCTGTGCTGAGAACAAAATCTGAAGTCCTTATTTTGGTCTACAAGGCTGTAGAGGATGCTGGTGATGTCCTGCCCATTTCCCCTTGGGACTCATTGTACTTGTATACTTGGGCAGATCTCTACTGCAATCACTTGCAAACCTTTGTCTGAGGTTTCCTGGCTGCCAGCAGAGTAGGTAGGAGGAGTTCTAGGAGTTAATACCCAAGAAGCAGGTTTCAACCAGTGATGGACAAGAGTTGGTAGATAAATGCCTTGATTATCTCAGGTGGTAGATCTCTGACATGTACTCTGTGCAGTATCCCAGAGGGAGGGTCCCCTTAGGACTAAGCTCCAGTTGCCCACAGTGGTAAACTGTTCACTAATGCACTCAGTTTTACTTGCCTTCCCTGTCTCAGTTCTCTGCTCCCCCTCTCATGCTCCCCCTCTCATACTCCCTCCCAAATAAACTTACTTTCATTCAAATCTTTGCTCATAGTTTGATTCAGGGGAATGCAATAAAAGAAAAAGGCTGCATTTGATCTGTCTTCTTCTCACCTCTCCAACCTTATCAGAACCCCAAACTTCTTTAGCCTCATTGGTCTTCTTTCCATTTCTTAAGCATCCTAGGCTCCTTGGAATGCACTATTCCTTTTGACTAGGATGTTATTTCCCCTACTCTTCATAGGCATGGCTCTGTCTCATGTTAGGTTTCAGCTTACATGTCATCTCCTCTAGAGGTCTTGCCTGATATACTTGGGAAAGGGCTCAGGGTCCTGGAGCAGAGCACTGGGTTCCCCTTGCTTTGGCCCCAAACAGTGTGGGATGCCAGACAGTGTGACTAGTGGCAGTGATGGCCACTTCATGCCTTCAGTTCTCCCCTTTTGGTGTCCTGCCCTCTCTATGTCCCAGTCTAAGCTGTCAGGTTGGGTTCATTAGCTGTGCATTATGACTTCTGAGTATCTCCAGGTTTATCTGTGATGTCAGGATTGAAAACAAGGCTTACAACGGGGAAGGAGTGATCGCAGCTCTGCTGGGAGAGGCCGTGGAGGTCTGGGTATTCATAAGGTCTGGACACGTTAGAAAAACCTTTGAAACTGTGGACATATTTGCTGAATCTAATTCTCAGTATCTCCTGGGGCCTGCTCATCAGTACATGTAAACCTATATGAATATCTCTCACAAACCATCTAAGGCAGCAGTCATTTCATTTGTTTAAACCTGGCTTTTCTTATTGTTCAAACTAGAGAAATAGTTAATAAATTATAGACCCTCTTGTCTCTGTCATTTCTATTCTCCTACCCAATAGGCTGGTTACCAAAAATACATTTTTATTTACTTGTAGTTTTTCTTCCCAAAGAAGCCCAGAAAGCACTTTGAATTAAGAAAAGGCCACCTGGTGAGTGGAGGCTGCCCACCTGCACACTCACAAGGGTGCAATGGCAGTGCTCTCCCTCCTGGGCAGCGCCCTGAGTCGAGGGCAGAGACTCAAGAGACTCAGCCAACAGCTCTAACTTTTCAGAAATTGGTCCTTATGCCTAATGCCAATCCTGGGAATTACAGCTTTGATATTTCCTTCTCTCTGAGCTTGATTAGATCATGACTTACTAGCACTAGGCGCTTTAGAGAGCACAAGTGTCAGCCTCTCATTTTACCCAGGAGGTGACTGAGGCTCATAACATTTTAACAACTCGTTCAAAGTGACACTTCTGATTAGGGATGAAAACAGGCTGAGTTTTATTGGAGAATTCTTGTAGTCATTGACTGTCCGTTCTTGTAATTCTCAGGAAATTCACCAATGAAAGAGGCGCTGGTAGACCAAGAAGACACTGGGAGCAGTGGCCTTAAGTATAGCCCCTTTGTAAAATTTTCACTGGATTTTGAAATTTAAATTTTTGCCACTGAATGTTTCTTCCCTTGTAAATTTTTCTAAAATTGTGGTGATTGTATCTAAACATAGAGCATATTGCCAATATATGGCAAAAGTTTTTGCTGAGACAGGAGTGCTTCATTCCTCCCCCCCCCAAGATTTACAGGTAATTTCATTAAAAAAATTTCTGATTGAGAAATCTTCACACATGTTCTGTCCATCAATGGTGTACAATCAATGGCTCACAAGATCATCACATTGTGTATTCGTCACTTTGATCATATTTAGAATATTTTCATCACTCCAGAAAAAAATAAAAAGGAAAAAGAAAGAATGCATACAACCTATCCTCTTTACCCCACCCTCTCACTGACCATTAGTATTTCAATCTACCCAATTTTTTTCATCCCTAATCCCAATCACAATCACATGTTCAAAATTATATCATCTTCAAAAATCAAGGCTACTGGAGCATAGTTCAGCCATTTTAGGTACTTCCTAGTAGCCACTCCAATGCACCATAGACTAACAAGGGATATTGATATAATGCATAAGAACAACCTCTCGACTCTGTTTGAAATCTCTCAGCCACTGACATTTTATTTTGTCTCATTTCTCTCTTCCCCCTTTTGGGCAAGAAGGCTTTCTCAATCCCTTGATGCCAGGTCCTGTCTTATCCCAGGATTTCTGTCCCACATTGCCAGGAAGATTTACACCCCTGGGAGCCTTGTCCTGAGTAGGGGGGAGGGCAGTGAGTACACCTGCTGAGCTAGCTTAGCGGGAGAGACGATGTCTGAGCAACAAAAGAGTGAACACCAAGATTGAGGGCTCCACCTACTGAATTGGTTGTCCCCATTAGTACTTCTTTTCTGATGTTTTCAAAGCCAACACTCTTGGATTAATGCTTAAATTGATTGAAGTCTTCAGTTCCCTGCCATTTGAACATTCCTTCCCTTTTGCCTGAGATAACTACATGAGTAAGGAGTTTCATTGAAAAATATTCCTTTTTTCTTTGGAATAAATTAATTCTTATAGAAGAGTGGTAAGATGAGCATTAGTTTGGGCTTGTGGGACCCTTGTTAAGTAATGAAGATTAAATTCACCCTCTTTGGGATCAAATGGAATTGGGATTAAAATCTTTCAACAATAGCTATCTATCCACCCTTGATCTCTCCATCTTTCACTACCCATCATGTGCTGCACCCTACTGAAACATTGTCATTAGTTAATCATCATATACTCCTTGAGCACAAATTACATTATACACTGAGTTATTACAATCTATAATTCTAGGTAGAAAAGACTTCAAGAATGTGTATGCAGAAACAATTTGTCTGAAGAAATAAAATCAAAAGAATATGGCATAGAAGACAGTGGATTATTATTGCTGTATTGTTTAGAGACTAGCACTGATAGTTTACCTGAATAATTCATGCTTTTTTGGTCCCAGCTCCTTGAAAGCACTAGTACATCTCTGCAAGGCAGTTCGCTGAGGTTAACATATAAGCTGTTGTTAAAGACTTGAATATTGCCAAATGGCCTCCTGGGGCTTTTTGGTAGTACTGTTGTTGAGAGCACTTGTAGTGGAATTCAGCAGACTTGGGTTCAAATCCTATCTCTGTCCTTTGACTTGGGCAAGGGATCTAACCTCTTTCCATCTTGATTCACCATATGTAAAACAAATACAAAGTTCCATTCTCACTGGATTTATAAAAATTTTATTGCTCTAATGAAAGCTTCTTTCTAAGTACATAATCACATAGCCACTGATTTGACTTAATGGAAACTTATTTCATATATCGACCTGGGACTTGCATCTTTCACTTACAGTATAGCTCAGAGATCTTTCCATGTTGGTATATATGGATCTTCCTCACTCTTTTTATTGGGTCTGGTTAAATGAAACTCCTTTCCTGCCTGGTGCCTTGAATTTGGTTGTAAAAGTCTGGCAAGAGGGATTGTCTTCATTGTTTTTAAAAGAAGAAGAATGGGGGTGAGGAGGAGAGAAGGGAGAGGAGAGGTGAGAGGAGGCAGCAAGAAGGAAGATGATAAGAAGGAAATGAGGCCAGTAAAATGGCCAAGTGGTGGTGGTGGGCCAGAGGACATTTTAAGAACTGTGATATTTCCTGATTTATTAAAATATTGTGTGTTGGTGTGAGATGAACCCCTTCTTCATTTTCCATATCCTTGGCCTATCTACTGAAACATGGCACAACCATTGGTAAAGACTGCTAAGCTCACTAATGTTTCATGAAAGTAGATTTGGTGTGTCTGTGTGTGTGTATGCATGTGTGTGTGTGTGTGTATAATGTTAGTGGAAGGGGGAGGTGGAGTTTTACGTTTGGATCTGTGATATGACACAGGTTACCAAGAGACAAATATCATGGGAAGGGAAGCTCCTCTGGCATTTTTCGAAAGATGGTTAGGGCTTCACATTTTCATAGGTTTTGGTGGTTCTGTCCAAGCTTACCTAGATTTAAGGCAGCAGGGTCTAATGGTTATCTGAGTATCTACAGACAATACGTATTGAGCTTTATTTCTCTACCTGATGCTGATATAAGAATACTGTGTGCATTATCTGATTTCATTCATTCAACAATTACTTGAGGGGTTAAGTCTCACTCCAAGTCTATTAAGCATTAGAGTACCATGGTTAGTCCCACTTTAAGGGGGAGAAAACTAGCTTGGGTGGGTTACGTAACTGGCCTAAGGTCATCCAGCTAAATACTTGTCTTGAGCCCAGATGTTGAAGCAAGATAACCCTCATTTCAAGGCCTGTGCTTTCAATGTTGTGATAGACTGCCCCACACCAGGCTGTAATGTATTATGCCATGAGGACTGAAAATGAAGGGCTTGGCACATAGTAGGCAATTTAAGTCAGGTTTCCTAGAAGCAGGCCTTGACATGGGGATTCTTGGTAAAGGGATTTATTAGGAATATGCTTTCAAGAGAAAGGAAGTGGAAGCATAGGGCAGGGGAAGAACCTTAGCAAGGATTTGTCTCAGTGGACATCAGCCTCACTGTCACCAATTCACCACAGAGCTCTGGAGTAAAAATTGCACAAAAGAGTTTGTTGCGTCTTGAGACCAGGTGTATCCTTTGTATCACTGAGCTAGTCAGTTGGCTGAGGTCTGCTTTTAGGGTGGGGTGGGGACAGGGAGGCAGCTCCCTGGAGAAGGGGATAGCTGTGAGTTACGCGCTGACACTCAAGGCAACTTGGTTCTCTTTCTGGTGAAGGGAAGCCAAATGGGGCATCAATAGCATCTACTAGTAGCCTTTATTATTTCTCATGTTTTGATTTATTTCCCATCCAATAATAGGGTAACTACAAAGGAAATAAGCCAGAATATGGAAAAAACTGTCTATAGACTCCCACTTCAACATATACATTGCTTTTTCTTTATTTTCTTCCAATCCATGAGTGTTAATTTTTTGAAGCTAGGTGTAATATAAAGTTTTAAAAGGATCAAAAATTACAAAATCAATAATGCCCATTATGAAAAGTTCTAACAATATGGAAGGTTATAGAATGGATATCAGTCTTCCTGGCCCACCTCATGCTACCCTCCTCCCCAGGTGTCATCCCTATTAGCAGTTAGCATGCAGTCCTTTGGACCTGTAACTTTGTGACTCTGTGTTAGCATATGCACTCGTACACACATACATACACACACACTGATTGATTTAATGGCATCGCATTTCACATATTAACCTGGGACTCGCATTATTCACTTAATGTTTCTCAGAGATCTTTCCATGTCAGTACATATAGATCTTCCTCGTTCTTTTTACTGGGACTTCATAATTTTGCTAGCATGGGTATATCATAATGTATTTAACTATTCCCCAATTGATTATATTTAGGCCCCTCTTTTTTTTCACAAACAATGAAGTAATGAACTGGATAAAATGTTGTGTTCTGTTTTTTGTTTTTCCATTTAACTTGATGTCACCACACAGTCATAATTATTTTTAAATTGCACCATAATGCTCTATCAATTTGATGTATCATCATTTATTTGATCATCTCCTAACTGCTGGTTGCACAACCATTTAATGCCTGTGTGTGTGTGTATAGATTTGTTTTAACTTATTTTGAATTACTTTCTTATTCTCAGAAGTAGGAGTAGCAGGGTTGCGACTCCACCTTATTATGCTAAGACCTACTAAGTAACCACTTAGTGAAAGAATGTTGTAGGGATGGCTGTATTACTCCAGTAATAAACACAGGTAGATTCTGCTATGAGGACCAATGCATCCTTAGGAAATAGGTCCTAAAATATTAATGAATGAAAGGCAGAATTCTCTCTCCAAGGCCTGTACTGAATGACTGAAAAGCTGGATTATCATTACTAGGAGTACTAGGCTTGTGCTTTTGGCATTTGGCATCTATATTCTTGCTGGTGGAAACCAAGAAGTGAATAGGTAAAGGTTGGGGGACTTGAAGAATTGGCATTTCTCAGGCAGAGTCAATCAGTGGTGCACCATCAGACTATCTATTGACAAATTGGAGTTCTTTGTATAAAGAACAGAGTAATTTACACAAAAATCCATAGAATGCTTTGGTGATTACTTTACACAATTCAGGAATAATAATACTATTAATATTTTACAGCTACAATTAATATTAGGAATATTATTATTACTATGGTTAAAATATATAAAGTGCATACTATGTGCCAGGTAACATTCTAAGTAGTTTGCATTTACTCATCACTTGTTTAATCCCCACAGCAATTCTTTGAGGTAGGTCCTTTTATAACCTCCATTTAATGGAGAAGGAAACTGATGCCTGGAGAGGTCCAGTAACTTGCTCAGACCTTCCATCTGGTCGGTGGCAGAGCTGGGATGTACCCAGACCTGGCCTGAAGTCTTGACCACAATGCTTTACTGACTTTTGGTAAATCATCATGTAATACCTTCTTGCATGTTTGATTTTCAACAAAGTAGCCATTGTTCAAGGGTACAAAGAATAGATGCCATTAAATTAAAAACCAGTATTGTAGCTGAAATCCTGCGCAGACAAAAATAGTTACTAGTTGAACTGCTTTTTAGACACTACTTACAGGGCTCTGAGGTATTCACAGGAGAAACTTTATGGGTTTTAAACTTATTTTCAGTTTCAAGGTATGTTGGTTTGAAAGGATTTATGTACCCTAGAAAAGCCATGATTTAATTCTAAGCAATCTTGTGGGAGCAACTGTTTCTCTTCATCCCTATTTGGTACTATAGTTGGAAACTTGACTGGGTCATCTCCATGGAGATGTGACTCAGTCAAGAGTGGTTGCTAAGCTGGATTAGGTGGGCCTTGATTAGTTTACTGGAATCCTATAAAAGAAGAAACATTTTGGAGAATAAGGAGATTCTGAGAGAGCAGAATGATGCAGCCACAAAAAGCAGGGAGTCCACTACCAGTGACCTTTGGAGATGAAAAAGGAAAATGTGTCCCTGGGAGCTTCATGGAACAGGAAGTCAGGAGAGAAAGCTAGCAGATGACGCCGTGTTTGCCATATGCCCTTCCAGATGAGAGAGAAACCCTGACCATGTTCACCATATGCCTTTCCACTTACTTGAGAGAGAAACCCTGAACTTCATTGGCCTTCTTGAACCAAGTGTCTTTCCCTGGACGCCTTAGATTGGACATTTCTAGAGACTTGCTTTAGTTTGGACATTTTTTGTAGGCCTAAAAACTGTAACTTGCAAGTTACTACACTCCCCCTTTTTAAAAAAGCCATTCTGTTTCTGGTATTTTGCATTCCAGCAGCCAGCAAACTAGAATACAAGGGAAGCCATAAAATTATAGATGTGGCTGCACTTCATCAGAACAAATGAGTTAGATAATGAGAGATTCCTGATAAAGAGACTTCAAAGCTAAAAATACCAATTCTGCATTTCACATACCTTGTGTGGGAGGGAGATTTCTGAAAGAGCAGTACCTTTCCTGACCATGCCATTCCAGGTGGCTGCCCTGTGCAGAAATGAGAGGGTAATGGTGGCTTCATGGACAGAAAAACCACTGGGGGGAGTAAGTGAGGGTGGAAAAGTGGGTAACATCCCTACTTAAAAAATAATACTTATTGGTCCCAAAGCCATAAAAGGGTCATTTTCTAGGAGTCATTAGAATTTGGAAAGAGACAAGAAATTGATCTACTTTTGACAGATTCCAAAGAGTAAGAAACAAATTAAAAAAAAAAGGTCTCAGCTATATTGCTATTGGTTCTGAGATGCTGATGCTGCCACATCTCATACAGGCTTGAGATATTTGTTATCCCCCAAATTAGGAATTCATCCTGTTCAAACCTCTGATCCATTTGCAGTTATCATGTGCCCAAAAGAAGATTTATTACTGACAAATGAGCGATAATATCTAAAGTTATTATCAATGATAGTCTAAAACCCTGGTATATTTCTTGGAAGATAGTAATTTAATTAGATGTTCTTCCTTCTGTCGTTAGGGACTGATTGGGAGGCTGTTGGGCTTCCAGTCAGATATTCCTTGCTTCTCCTCCTATAACTATAACAACCTCCCAACTTCAGTATATCTGAACTCGAACTTGGCACCCCCAAGGAGGTTGCTACAAGAGAAAATCCATCTATTCTTTGGTTATATGTATTTCTACTATTACCACCACCTCCCCCCTGCCCCACAACATATATTTAATGAGGGCTAGATGCTCTGCTAAATGCCTTATGAGGATCATCTCATTTAATCTTTACAAGGTTACAAATGTGGAAGTGATTAAAGCCAAACATGCCAGTGCCGGCTGGGAGTGAGCCCTGTTCCTCAGGTGGGGTTCAGTGACTTGAGGGGAGCTAGCTCTGTGAGCTATCAAAACAACGATTTTGGGCCTCGAAGGTTTCCTTCTCTTTCAGTGTGCATTTTTTTGTTGTTGTTTCTTAGGATTTTGGTTAAAAATTGTAGCTGTTTACTAGGCACTCAAAATTATTTTTTCAAAGAATGGGATTTGAAATATCGTAATTACCATAAATACATTTCCTTGAAGAGCTTACAGTGTTCTCTTGGCATCAGGTATTAACAGAAGGGATCTTGGGTATCCTCTTTATCTACTAGAGGACCACAGCTTTTTAGTAGAGGGAGTAGTTCTCAAGTAAAGAAGGTTGATCAGGGGTTGTCGCTTCTAAAATGGGATAATCTATCTCAGGATGTTCTTAAATGTGTTCTGTAAAAATCAGTCTTGTGAGATAATCTACAAAAAAGGGGTCCATGGACTAATACATGCTACAGGTAGGAGTTACAGTACACATGCTTGGTTGTGCTTCTTTATTTTCCATGTCTCTCAATTTCATCTCTTACAAAGAGCTTCAATAAGGGGATGAAGGCCCACCCCAGAGCAGTCCTCAACTGAACCTACTCAAAAGTCCTACTCACAATAGAGTCACAAAAGTCACACCCACAGGAATGGATTGAAAGAATGTGGCCTTTTCTGGGGTACATAATAGCCTCAGACTACCACAGACCCCCTCCCCCGAACCCCACCCAAGCCTTTCTCTCCTCTAACCCTGTTTGATTTGGAAATAAAAATAAAGAAGACCTGCCATAATTCTCCCTTGAGGCAAGCAAGAGTACAGCCTTTTCTTTTCTTTAATTAGGGAAAGAAGAGGGACAAGATAGACAAATGTGACTATTTCTACAAATGATCTTATCATGTGAGTTTGGGAAACATTGCATAGTCTGTTTCTTTCTTCAGTTTCCACAGTGCATATTCAAATATTAAAGACTCTGAGAAGTCCTATAATAGGGAAATGGGTTTACATTTATTTAACCTGGAGTCTCTCAGATTTATGTGATCACTAAACCTATTAACATCCCATGCAGTGAGTCTTCTGCTGAAGACTGTTCAGAAATCTTTAGTAGTTCCGTGTGGATCCATCACTGCCCATGCCCAGGAGACCGACAGAGACAGATTCTGGCATCTTATAGAGGAACAACACTCATTTCTGTTCCAGGGGGCTGATGCTCGCCCTCCTCCACCTCCACCCTTCCCTGCCTTTCCCACATTCTAGGACTGTGCCTTCCAACATTCCTAGAATGGTTGTCCTTTCCTTAAGGCTTCCCATGGGCGTCTAGGTCACTGCATGTGTTCTATTAGCCTTCAAGAATATAGGCCAATTACTTGGCATCATCAATGCAGTGAGCCCAGAAGCCCTGTGCATTTGGAGAACATTACTAGAATTCACACTGCACACATACTTGGATGTTTTCACCATACAGAGAAATTTACGAAGTCTGAAATAACAACAAAGAGCATTTGGATAGGCTTGAAAGGTGTGCATTGACCCCGGCACTACTGGGATACAAAGCCTACTAATGCCCTTTCTTAATTAAGCAAACAAGGTACTCATATGACTTTTTGTTATGCAATAAACTGAAAAGGGAGACAAGTTTTTCCATGAGATGAAGAGAAATTACACTCTCTTCCCATCTGTAATCCTGGACCTGCGAATTCTAGCATATTCTTTTGTAGCGGCTTGGGTGTTTTAGTACTTCTGGTTTTTTGGGTTCTTTGCATTTCTGATGCTAAGGCACCCAGTGAGCACTTTGCCCTGTGCTGGGTCCTATCCTCTGCCACTGTCCCTTTGCTCCAGAATGCTTTTTTACTTATGATTTCTGCTCCCATGTGAGTTCCCACTGCTGTTCTACCTTGAGCCAGGTCTGAGAAACCAAGCTGAGTAAACAAAACACCCTGAGGTGCTGAATAATTGATGGTCCCCTTTTCTCTCCTATGGTGTGGTCTGCACACCTCTCTAATTAGAAGTTCAGGGAAGAAACTTTAGGCAGGAGGCTTTTCTTTGAATCACGTTACTTAATTTTTTCTCCCTTGTGGGTCTGGCCTTAAGAAGGGAGTGGTAAAAGAAGCTACAGTCAGAGCCTTCAGAAACTCACTACTGGTGCCCTCAGGAGGTAGTCCTAACTTCCTTCTCCTTTTACCACAAGCTTCTGGTGTGAAGCCTGAGGTCTGAATTAATCTTACTGACCTTTTTACCTCCACAAATGGGAGAAAGCTCCACCCCGTAAAGGAAACCAGGTGCAGTTGTTGACCTTGAAAGTATCTGAATTGGGTATCCCTTGGGAGTAGGTTCAGCGGTTAGGTTGAGGCTCCTGGGAAGCACCAATGAGAGATTCTGATAGGAAAAGGACAGGTTTGGGTTCCTCTCTGTTAACTGATCCAGGGGTCTTCAGTTGGGTCAACTAACTTCTTATTCTACCCAGCTGACCCTAGAATGCTTTGCTTAACTGCAGAACTGTATCAATTACAGTAATTTACATGAATTATTTACTAATTATCCTTAATTACCAGGCTACACAGTAATGATTATGCATATCATCAAATGTGTGCCAGATTAACTTGGCTGTAAGATTCATTTCATTGCAATACTATTATTACACACATCTGCTTAGTCTTCTTTGTGAGCCGCTCAGGTAGACTGGACATTTTCTTACACCTTGAAAACAATGGCGATAAATCTGGAAGACACTTGATATTTCTTAATGGGTTGAAGGAAGACAGAAAGAGGTAAACAGTGGTGATCAGTATCTGCTTCCAAACTCAATAAATTTAGATTATTAACTTAGGTAAAGTAAGGCCAATTGTATTTCATCAGAATACAAGCATCTTCATTTTTGTACTATGAGGTCTTTGCGGGTAGGAGCTTAGTATCATAATTAATGTTTCTACCTTAATTAGGGTAAGAATTTAGTAAACAAATTTGTTGAATTGAATCAAATTCAATTGAGTTTGAAATGGCATTAGATTCTATTTCAGGGCCACAAATATTAATGAACATTTTCACAAAATAATATACTGAGTCTATTTCTTCTATTGTTCTGAAGGTTCATAAGCTCACATACATAGGATTTTATGGAGGCAAAAATATTATGTACACATAGAATGTATGGTCATGATGTGCCTTGAGTTCATGACAGCTTCACCCTTATCGCTTTACTCAGTAAACATCACATTTCCTGAGAAGAGGGGAGTTGAGCTCATCAACTGCTTAAGCACACATGGCAATGAGTTAGAACATCATTAGCGCTAAAGCCGTGTGTCAGTAGCATCAAGTAACCTGTGTTTGCTAAATTGTTAGAGAAATTATTATAATGAAAATAACATTTTCACATGACATAAATTCAATCAGCACAATGGGATTTCCAGTGAAATGTGAATCTTCCTCTTGACCCAGGTTCTCAGTTCCACTCTCCAAGGGCAAATACTGTCAAAAGTTTCTTTTGATTCCTTCCAGATATCTTCTATGTGTATATTTGTATATATGTAAATAACATTGTTTAAAAATTAGGAAAGTGGTAATATTTAGGTTATACATAAAAGTATCAAAACAATACCACAAACATATGTGTCCCTACCCTCCAACTTAGTATCTGAAATACTACAATCAAAGCCCATTAGTATCCCTTCCTGAAAATGTATCCCTCTAAGGGGTAACTGCTATCCTATTTACTTTTACAGTCTATTTATGTATTTTAAGCCATAAGTAATAATATTTTAAAATGTGTTTATGAAACATATTGTAAGTGTTCTTCTGCTGCAGGATTTTTTACTCAGCATTATAAGAGCCATCCATGTATGGATCTAGTTGTAGTTTATTCATTTCCAGAGCTTTATGGTATTTCAGTGAATATATCACTATGTATGCATTTATTCTCTTTTTTGATAAATACTTAGTTTTTTTTAATTCCAGCTTTTGTTACTACTAACAATACAAAATTAAGGAGTCTTGTACGTGCCTTCTCATGTTTCTCTAAGGCATATACCTAGGAGTGAAATTGCTTGGTCATGGGATATGTGCATTTTAAACTTTTCTAGATATCGCCAAATTGTTCTTCAAAAGATTGTATGGGTGGTTCAGTGGTAGAATGCTTGGCTTCCATGCGGGAGACCCGGGTTCAAGTCCTGAACATGTGATGCCCACCCCCCCACCAAAAAAAAGATTGTATGTATCCTTTTGACATTTAATTTTATGAGAAAAATGATTTGTCTTAAGATGATGCATATATGAAATAGGCAATCAGTCTGATTTTGAAATTGTATCAATTTACTTATCAATATCCATATAATATCCTATTTCTCACCAGCTTTTACCCCTAGTTTTAGCATCCATGATCATATTATTGCCTAAAACTGTTTTTTTTCCCTGTGGTAGTTGCCAATTAGTGATGCATAATCTGATTTAAACCTCAAAATAACCTCAAGACGTCTGTTCTATTATTATCACTGTGAATATAGGCAAAGCAGCAAAGAAATTAATGAATATGAAAGGCTAGTTGTTAGTCTAACTTCTGAATCGTGATGCAATATAAAGGAAAAATTACAATTAGGTTATTGACAATTGGCAATGGGCTAACACTGGAAGTATTAAAAGTAAAGTAAAAGTTGTAGAAGGGATTCTAAAATCTTTTCGAAGGATATGATTCCATGAACTGTTAAATTCACATGAATCTTATTCTGCAACTTTAAAAAAATGCAGCACAATTCAGAATAAAACTGCCCCAACAACTTCAACTCCATCTGAGGGAATTTATTTGCTGAAGTTGCCAAAAAAACCTTATTTTAAGAGGTGTTCTGCAGCATAAAGCCTGTAACAGTGTCTGGATCCAACGTCCAAACTAAGGAAGGCATAAGTTGATGGTTTCTTCTAATAGAAGCTGCGGGGTTCAACTTCTCTTGAAAAGGAGGGTTAAAATTTCACTGCTCATCAAGAGATATGTTCCTGCTTCTAATCCTCATGTTTAAAACGTGTATATCAGGGGAAAGAATGCTTCATGCCTTTATCAAGTAGGGCATAACAAAATTGGAAATTGGTTCGTGATTTATTGCACCTCTGGCGACACACTGAAGTGTGCAGTAAAATTAATTTTGGTATATACAGTAGCTGCTTGCACAGCATGACTAAAGAAAGCCCCTGTGAGCATGAGAGGTTGCAGATGAATGAGGCCAGAAATGGAAAACTTCCACTGGTTCAAGTAGCACAAATGCGAGTTGTTAGGATTTGCTGGCATTTACATTCGATCTTTGTGGCTAGTAGGAATGGAGACTCAGGAAGCCCTGAAAGATCCTCCTTTCTTCCTTCCTTCAGTCACCTGGACCTTTGAAAGTCCATCTGATACAAGGGTCTCTTTGTTTGTTGTCAAGTCAGGGTTGCTACGGTTGGCAAGCAAGGACAGCAGAGTAGAAGTCCATCCTGCAGTTGCACAAGACTGTATTGTAGCAGGTTTGGGATTGTGAGACATTTTTGGCGAGCAGGTCATATTGAACAGCCGCAGGAGCTCGGGGTTGTGGACACAGCCAATGGATAGGGAAAATATTTGATAGCCGAGCCCTTTCTGGAAATTCCCACGTGGGGAACAAGGATATGCAGTGTAATTTTGGTTTCATATTAAAATTCCTTGAAGGGACTGTACCAGGTTCTCAGATCTTTCCGCTAATAAAATAGCCAAAATGCAACACTTTAGCATTAAGATAGCACTGTAGTAAAATAAACAAAAAAGGGGCTAATTTGCATGTGTGCCCACACCATTAATATAAATTGGTTATTAGCTATTTATGCTAAAGAGCAGTAATATAAAACATAAAGGTAGTTTTATTAACTACATTTTCCCCTCTGAAATCTGCTGTGCATGGGTTTTACAATCAGTGATTTTTTTCTCCCTCCATGCAGTATGGCATTTACTCTGCCTAATTAACATATTTATTAACAAATTACTGCCCCCTTTCTGCAATTTGCATTTTAGAACACATCACCACATTTAGACGTTAATAAGACAGTCCCCTGTCCTACTTTTGTGATTCTACTGGAATGCTGCATGAGCCTTTTTTGTCTCCTCTTGCCTTCATTTCTCTTTAGGCTGGGATAACTAAAGGAAAATGGCATCTACAGACAATGATCATGCAGGAATAACTGGGATAAAATGAATTTCAGTCATCTCGTCCTTTATTGAGACTCTAGTTAGGTGCAAGCAGGGACACATGGTGGAGGAACCAAATCGTGCATTTCATCCTTTGCTGTAAAGGTATCTCCCTGTTCACCAATCTGACAGATACTCCACTCACAGGGCAGAGTCTGCTTCTCATTCTTTCCCCTTTACTTGTCACCATAGGGTATAGGAATCTTATGTGAGAAGTCATAAGGAATTTAGGACTAGTTCTTGGGAAAACTAGTACTTAAGTATACATTTGTTATTAAAAAAACCCCAGAACTAAGTTTCTCAAACTTAAAAATACTGATGTCTGGGTATCAGGCATCAAAATTAAATAAAACCTTATAGGAGTGAGTCCCAGAGGTAACAATGTGTCGCTAGGGTTCAGAATTGCTGCTTTTAATGTGTCATAGACCAATAATTATAAAAGCTCTTAGTGAGGCAACACCCTGTTTTGTTTATTTTTGTGACTCCATCTCACTGAAAGTATGAAAATCTTTTTTTATTTTATTTTTTTGCATGGGCAGGCACCCGGAATCGAATGTAGGTCTCTGGTATGGTGAAAATCTTTTAAAATTTATTCTTAAAATTAGAGCTAAATAAAATGAATTTACGTTTCAGAATTTAGGGTGGGATTTAGTATAAGGCCTTGAAATAATTGGAATCCATGCATGAGGGTCACCAATCCTGGGCTGAGACCCACCATTTGTACAAGCACAAGCCTTAGTTTTTCACCAGTGGCTCCACTTTCAATTCAACCCTCACAGCAACATTCATAGTGGGGTTTTCTAATACCTCTTGAACCTAAGAGAAGCTGGCCCACTTCTAGCACTCCTGTTGGTTTCACCTGCTTTACACCTTTGAGCTCCTTTCTTGCCTTTTTTTCTTCTTGTTCTATGCTTAGAGCTTATTTCTTTGTATATAGTCTCTTGTAAATGGCTTGGAATACTGCAAAAATGTAATGTAAATAACCAGAGCAATTTAGAGTTGTCTTTCAAGAGAAAGATGATGGGACGATATTTAAATGAGTATAATATTAGGGAATCTTGTTGATGATAGCTGAGCTTCTTTCTGGGTTTTCTTTTCCTGAGGGACTTAATCCTTCTCTTTTCATGGTTTAGCCTGGACTAAAGAGAAAGGTCACCATAGTCATTTGTTATCATTAGATTCCCTCCCTCATCCCTCCACTCATGATTTCTTTATCAGTGTATTAAATATATGTAGGGAGGAGAGGAAGGAGACTGAAATGGACTGCTAAAAGATGCGTGTAAAAGCAAAGGCTGTCAAAGAGGGAAGAATCAGTTCATGGATTTCTATGGCTTTTCAGTTCTAAAAGAGAGTCCAGGTGAGATGTCCCAAGCTTATCTGAATTGTCTCCATGACACTAAGATGCCAAACAAACAAACACACAAACAAAATCATTTTCCTTAATATTTAAAAAATCAAATTAGATATGACCTGGTCCCCACCCACCAGCACCAATTGAGAAAATGGATTTGAGTCTAGACTCATGACTGGTAAGGATGTGCAATGTTTTTCTAAATTGAAGTCAACAGTATTTTATTTCTCAAGTGCCTAGGGTGTCTCCAGACCTTTAGAAAGTCCTATCATTGTGCTCCCTATTCTTGGGTGAGCACATACTTGCGTGAAGCACACACCCTGTTATATTTCTCTTTCTCTTCCTGTCAGATTTGCTTAGATTAGTTGTATTGGTGTCAGGGAAAGGCACCAAAATAGGCTAATCCACTGGGATAAGCATTAGATGCCCAGTCCCATGATAATTCCATAGAACTATATTATTTTTCTTCAAGATCATATTTGGCCAAGAGTGATACCCAGACTAGGGCGCGGTGTCCAGCTGTCTTGACTTAACCCAATAGAAACAATACCATTAATAAGTAAAGCCCTACATTAGTTTAGCACTTTATCATTTGGGAAGGAAGCCAGTTAATCTTAATCCTGAGTATCAAGGCAAAGCAGAGAGACCCTAAAGCAGATTTCTTAATTTGGGATTGGTTTTTAGGCCCCTTGTAGGTTTGTGAACCTCTGGAAATTGAATGAAAAAATTTAAGTGAATGCTGTATACATTTTTTTGGGGGTAGAGAGCTTAAGACACATATCAGAGTCTCAAGGTTATTCATGGCCCTAAATAGATTAAGAACCAGAGCTGATTTTGAATTTTAGCATTATGAAAAATGTGTATTAGGTTGACAGGGTGGGATCTTAGGGTAAGCCCTTAAAAACAAATATTTGTAGTCTCTATAGATGTGCTAAGTTACAAAAACCTGACTCTCAGTTCTAAAGCCCCCTCTGACTTCTATTCACTTGTCAGATTACGGAGAACAAAGACCCACCAGAACCAAATGAATGAAGGGGATCATGGAGCCGGTACGAAGGTAGGAATTTCCTAGGCTCAACCTGCCCTGGCCCTGGAAAAATGGGTTGAATCTAAGGTTAAAGCAACGTGGAAGGGACAGTGGCCACTGGTGTATAATGAGATTCAGTCAATTTCCCTATTGTTGCAGGTATATCCTTAGTCCAGGGTACTGAAGGAAGAGAGCCAGTGACTACTGATTTCCTCATCCCTGTAAAATAATAGACTCGGGTTTTTTTTTTGGAGGAAATAGAGCCACATGGTGCTACATACATTTTATTACTCTTATTATCATCACTCTGATTTTAATTTGATTTAAAAATTGTATTAGTCTTAATTGGAGCCATTATGAATGTTGATGTTATTTTCTGCCAATTCTGATTTTTATAAAGAATACAGATCTCTGCTTCTTAATAATTGAAAATTACTCCTGCTTAATAGATTCATATACTCATATGAATTTCAGTCTTTGGATTTGGCATTAAGGATAGTGCATATTATCAGTTCCTTTTAAAATTATATTGTTTTCTAAACTCAGTAATATATGATGTGTATGATGTAATAGTCTGATGTTTTTTATGATGGAAGAAAATCAGTCAATTTGGGGTATAAAAAGAAAAGCTAAATAAACATATTTTTATATGTGAAAATAAGAATAGTGCTTAATGATATTTTGCTATTGGATTTGCTGAAAAAAATTTTTTTTCGTTGGAGTAATACCAGATGGAGTTCTCTATATAAGATGGTTGAATGTGTGCATGACTTGGGCCCAGGCATGCTTTCGGTTCTCAAAGAGTTAAAGCATACTTGGACTGCCCTTATTAAACAGCCTGCTATATTGAGAAGACGTATAAATACTTAGGAAAGGACTTGTGAGAGAATGACCTCCTGCACTCTGTTTGTCTATGGTAACCATATGCATAAGCTAATTTTAAAAATTAAATCTCTAATTATAAAAGACCACTTCCCTGAAGGGCGGGCCATGTGGGGAAGGGGGAAGGGTGAGGAGCTGAGGGATGAGTCATGATGCCAACCGGGGTGGGTGGAGGTGACACCGACCAGCATGCCCAGCTTCCTTTCCTAGGATGTCCCAGATCCTGGGGAGAAACTCAGAACTGGGTGTGTTCCTCCCACTGGAAAAGGGTGACAGCACTTGGACGGAGTACTTCCGTAGAGCCCTCAGATTTTGAGAAATAGATATAAGCTGCAGTATTGATTCAGGGACAAAGGAGAACCCTAATCTATGTGTGTGTACATGGCACCAAATGGTTTGTGGTTCAAAAGGAGTTACTGGAGCATTGGAGATTTGGGGCTCAGTAAAGCGTGTTCGTGCTTTTACTGAGATTCTTGGGGTCAGGTTCCTTTATGTCTCTTTCTGATTCTTGTTTGTATTTTCTGTGCTCATTTTTTCCCAGCTCCTAGGTTTGTTGTAAATGTTTTGAACTTGGCTGTTTTACTCAGCTGTCCTAAGGGGAAACAAGCAAAGGGCATTGGTTCTGGACTTGGAATCAGAGAAGAATGGCAGCAGGAGCACACGGGGCTCAGCCTAGTCCAGTTTATCCAACCCTTATGGGGGCTGTGTGGACCCGGGACTCAGGGGTGTCAGTGAAGGGTGTTTGATCTGGAGTTCTCGAGTTATAGTGACAAGACTTTGAAGTGCTCGGCTGTCGTTGTATAACATGACTTCTGGCAAAATCACCAAAACAGTCTGTGTCTTAATTTTCTCATCTGTAGCATAGGGATAATAATACTTGCCTCAAGAAACTAGTGTTACAATGAAATGAGCTAACGTAGTGAGTCCTCAAGCAAGGTTGCTGCTGTGTGGCTGCTGACTTTGGTGTTAGGTTGCTGTGATTCCTGCTTGGATGTATTTTCAATTCAGTGCCTTAAATGCTATTTATAATGGAGATGTGACAAGATGCTTTATTGAAATTTAAATGTTGTTTCCCCTATTTTTTTTGTTTTTCTATCTACTATTTCAAGCAGGAGGTTGAACCCTTTCTGTGTTGCTTTGTCTTAGTGAAGATTTTGGTTTTATAGATCACACCCCCTTCCTGCTTTTTCATGAAACCACAAAATTAGTCGTTCTGAATAGGAAGGTGTGGGCCAGAGAAGCATCAAGTAAACTGGTAATGGGAGGAGGTTGGTGGGCCCTGGAAGAGCAGAGAACAAAGTTTGGTCCAGAGACTGTTCCCTGGGGAGAGCAGCTGTCTCAGAGTCTGGACTGAGTGACTCATCCACAGAGGTGCCCTGACCCCCGGGCTGGGTGCAGATTTCAGGGCCCCAAGTGTGGCACAGAGGAGGTGCCATGAGAACTGGGATAGTGGCATCTGGCCAGTCACCTGTGTAAGCAGAGGATGAAAACCAGGGGGGCCTCCCTGATGTTTCTGCTCTTAGGGACGTTTGCTAACCCTGAGGGAGCTGAGATTGTGTTTTCTGCCAGCTCTTTAGGATGCATGCTTAGGATTGAATTGAAATTGATATGCATAAAAGGAAGATGTTGATAGTTTTTATACCTAATGTTGGTTGAAATTCACACCTGTTACAGATCCATATCTGGATATCAAGAGAGTACAGAAAAGAAATGCTCAACCTGGATCAGGGCTGTAAGGAAATGAAGGATTTCCTTAAAGAGCTGACAGCTGAGATAAGTCTAAAGCATGAATCACGCTGTTTTAGTTTCCCAGGGCTACTGTGACAAATACTACAGAACTGGAAGTTCAAAATCAAAGTGTTGGCAGGCCGTACTGTCTCCTTGCTGGCAAACAATTTTTGTTTGTCACTTGGCAATTTGTCTCCTTCTGTCTCCCCCCACCCCTGACTTCTACTACCATGTCCAAATTTTCTTTACTTATAAGAACTCCAGACATGTTGGATTAAGGCCCACTCAGCTTCAGTTTGGCATCCTTTTAATAAGGTCTTTGACGATCCCATTTACAAATGAGTTTATACCCACAGGATTTGAACATGTCTTGTGGCAGCTATGAGTCAGTGTCCAACAAGAGACGTGGAGAGGGGGTTGGGTAAAGGTGTACTATGCAGGTGTAACAGAAGGATATTGTGTGGTGCATGTGGAGAACAAGTACTGCTGGAGTGTAATTGCACTGAGGGTAGTGGGAGATGATCTGGAGCAGAGCTGTCCAGGAGAACCTTCTACAACAATGGTGGATTAGTTTCCTATCGCTGCTGTAACAAGGTTCCAAAAACCTAGTGGCTTCAAACAACACAGATTTATTATCTTACAGTTCTGGTGTTCAGAAGTCCAAAACGGGTTTCACTGAGTCAAAATCAAGTTTGTGGCAGGGTTGTGTTCCTTTCTGGAGGCTCAAGGGGAAAATCCATTTTCTTACCTTTTCTACCTTCTAGGAGCTTACCTTTATTTCTTGGCATTTCACCCACTTCTGTTTTCAAACCAGCAATGGATGGTCTAGTCTTTCTCTCGTCCCATCACTCTGACACTTTCTCTTCTGCCTCCCTTTTCCACAAGAACCCTTGCGGTTAGACTGTGCCTACACAGATAATCCAGGGTAACCTCCCTATTTTAAGGTTAGAGGATTAGCAACCTTCATTCCATCTGGTGCCTTAATTCTACTTTGCTAATAGGTTCCTGGGAATAGGACATGAACATCTTTGGAAAGCCATTATTCAGCCCATTGCAGTTGGAAATGTTCTATATCTGTGCTCTCCAATATAGTAGCCACTAGCCACGTGTGGCTATTTAAATTTAAATAAAGTAAAATGAAATAAAATTAAACATTGAAATTCAGTTCTTGGTCACATTAGCCCCGACTCAAGTGCTTAGTAGACCCATTTGGTTAGTGGCTACCATATTGGACAGTGCAGCTGTGGAGAGGTAGAAATTATGAGATCATGGAAACCTGTGCTTCTCAACCTCTTCCAATTAAGTACTCTGGAGAGTAGATGAGTCTGCACTCATGTCACGAGTAGATCTTTGGGATAGTCCAATGAGACCTGATTCAAGCACCAACTGTCTTCAGAGATTTTTTACTTTGTTCATGTTTATTTAAAAAGTATATATATTTCCAAATCTTCAAGTAAAACTGGCATTCCAGAAAAATCAACATATTTATCATATCTCCTGGCCCAATGCCACGTACTCCAATGGGGATATGTATCTCAAAGGGAGAAGCCTATGGGGAAAGTGTTGGGCAGAGGATAAATATGGTCAATTTGTATTTGAAGAGGGTCCCCAGGAAGCAATGGAGAGGATGGCTTCAACTGGGAAGAATACTAAAGACGAAGAGACCAGCTAACAGGCCGTGGGTGGACCTGTCAACTCAAGTGATATTATGTGACCTACTTTGGTCAATGAAATGTGAGCAGAAGTGATGCATATCACTTTGAGACAGACGCTTTAAAATCCAGTTCCTACTTTGCAATAATACTCTGTTTTCCATCAGTCACAACAACCAGCAGTGTTTCAGATGAAGCCTGCTCCGTCAACCTGGATCCAAGAATGAAGATGTGGGGCAGAGCTTTAGTAACTGATGATAGGTGTAGCATGAGCAAGAAATTATCTTACATTTTTGCCACTGAGGTTTTGGGATTATTTGTTACCACAACATTTCTTGACTGATACAAGATTGTGCAGGATACTTGGACAGAGCCTTTGATTATATAAAATATCTATTATGAGATGTTGGCTTTTAAAAATGATTGTACATCATGGGTAATTCCAAGCCTTAAGCCTTAGTTATTTTGCTTGATTTTTTTCGTTCAACAGCCATTCTCTTCTTATATTTCGAGTTAAAGTTCTTTTTAACTATTTAGTATATGCTTTTAGGTACATAAAATTACATAGTGCCCGTGATTTTATGAGAATTTTCTCTGATTGGAATTGGGTTGCAAGAACATAGCATAGAAACATAATTTAGTGGAAACAGAAGATTTTTCTATTAACTAGAATTGTTGGAAATTGCAATGGATTTGCATCTTTAAGATGATTCTCCTCCCTAATTTATTCCATTGAGGGGCTATTAGTTTGAGATTGTTCATCTACCTCCAAAGTAAAAAAATGAATACAATTTTCATAGCTAGGTTTTGAAAGAGGTGAGCATTAAAAGCAAGTTCATGGTTGACTCTGATGATTTTTTTCCCTGATCGGTAATAAATGATACTGTTTCCTCTGAGCAGTAAATAATGGTGCTGTTAATTCAGATAAGGAAAATGTATCACATTCCAGGGCAAGAAATTGGAACGCATATCCCAAATGTAATGGGCCTTCTTCTGAAAGTGGAGATTTTGAGAGTCTGACGAGACGCTGTGGCAGCATGGAAAATACTATGAATTACACGCAGTAGTTTTATAATTTTTTTCTGACTTTGAGGCATTTATATTAATGTTACCTGACCTGTTTGTGTGCATAAATAAAGGCTGGAAAGAGAGTGGAGTTATTGGCAGGGGAGAGGAACAAATGTATTAAAATAGGTGGCTTGAGCCAGAAAGTTTATAATGACTTGATTCAGGTCGACTGTTCACCTGGATGGGCTTCTGTTTCCCTTTTCGTTTCTTCTGCGACAAAAATACCCTTTGTTGTTCTTCCTTGGCCAAAAGTAGGAATCTTAGAAAACAGGGAAGCCACAGCCTGTATACTTTTCATGGATACTTACGTGTGGTGGCGGGGGAAGGATGGGGGCAAACAGAGCTGGTGTGAAACATCATCAGGGCTCGAAATGCTTTGGGCTATTTGTTTCTACTGACAAAACTCTTCCCTTGTCTTGGTAAAAAAAAATGGCATGTGTGGGTCAGTTTTCGGAAGGGAACAGGAAAACTTTAATACATTTCCTGAGGACGAGGCTACATATATTAAATTTCATGACAAGAAAGTTTTGGTATGTATTCTGTACTAAGAGCCTGAACAGAGCTGACAGTTTTTCCCCCTTGACACAGGAAGAATTTTATCAATAGGAGCTTTCCTAGGCAATGAGCTCTTGGAAACTACATAGTACAGTAGAATGTCTTAAAGTGAATTGTTGGAAAGTGAATCATACTTCCTACTACTAGCTATGGTAAAATTAAAGATTTATTTCTGACTGAAGAGTTGACAGTAAATAAATCACAGATAAATGAATAATATAATGCAAAGGAGAGGTACAGATATGTTGCCAGTAATAATTTAAGTGGTACATTAATGAAGTGATAAAATGGGTAGAAATTCACACAGAATGCCAATGGAATGTAATATACACGTATGACATAAGAAATTGAGGCATCATGAATTTGACCCAAAATTAATGATAGCTATAACAAGCATTGATTAAGCATTAAATTGCCCACAATGTTACTTTCCTTCTTTGGAATAATTGAAATGATCTAGGCCCTTTGAAAAGGCAATCTAATGAAGTTTTAACCAATACTCTCTTTTCCTCTCACAGTAAATTTCCATGTAGTAGACAGGCACTGTTGACCTTTATTGCTGATCTTAAAATAGCAGGTGTTTCATAAATGAGTGTTATTGTTGATTATGGGGCTTTTTCTTCCTCCAAAAATTATTTTCTGAAATGAGGCTGATTATTCCTTTCACAATAGCCCAGAAATATAAAACACCTACGGATAATCTTGACAAGAAATGTTTGGGTCCAATATGAAGGAGAACTGTAAAAATTTACCAAGGGGAATAAGAGAGAACTTTATGTTCTTTGGTAGGGATTTAAATGTCTTAAGTATATCAATTATATATATTCTTTTCAGAATAAGTGTAAAATAATTCTAACTAATATTCATAGAAAGCACTTGGGGAACTTAAAAATAATCCCAAAATTGATCTGGGAGAAAAAAAGGGGAACGGCCAAAAAATGTTTTGACACAGAATCATAATGAAAGAGCATTGGTGCTATGCTATCCTGTATTGCAAAGTATTATAAAGTTATAGTAGGTAAAATAGCAGAGTAATTGGTACTCAGTTTAACATAACCATATAGATAGTCAAAAAAGAGACCCTAGTATGTTAATTAACTTAATATCTAAGTAGCCATCATAAGTTACTTAGAAAAGAAGAATTATTTAATGAATATATGGACAATTGGTGAACTACTTTGGTGAAAAGATATGTTCTAAGCTCTTACTGTAATCTAAAATACTTCGTGTATCAAGGTGTTCAATTAAACAATGAAACTATAAAAACTTATAGAAAAAGACATCAGAATATCTGTCTAATCTCAGGATGAGGACTTTCTAAATATAAACCAATAATATTACAATGAAACATTTAATGGGTGTCACATATAATTACTTCTGCATATAAAAAATCATGAAAATCAAAAGGCAAATGATAAACTGAAAAAATATTCATAGACAAAAGGTTTATTAACATTATTCTTCAAATAGTTCATTCAAAAAAAGACACTGAAGAAAGAAAAAGACAAAGACTAATATGAATGTTCAGTATCACTAGAAATCTAAGAATGTGATTTTTTGGCTATTAATGAGCAAAGTTACTATTAAAGATAATGCTGTTGGGGGAACACATTTGAAAAGCTTTTCTGCAAGGCTATATAAGGAGTTTGTTGATTGTGGTAGAAATTAAGCTTAAACTACTTTAAGCAAAAGAGAGATTTTGGGGGGCTTTTGCAACTGAGACATTCAAGGGATGGAAATGGCTTTATCCAAAGCTGGATCCAGGAGTTCAACTAATTCTCTCTCTCGCTTGCCTCTGCATGACTTTATTCTCAGGCAGTCTCTCTCTACATGATGAGCAGATAGCTGCTGTTGAACTTAAGTTTTCATTATCCTTTCTGCTTGCTGTCCTAGAGAAAGAGAGAGAGTGACAGCAGCATCTTTAATTAATTTTTAACAGCTTTATCGAGGTATAATTTACATACCATCCAATTCACTTTTTTAAAGTGTACAAGTCGTTAGTTTTTAATATGTTCACAGAGTTGTTCAGCTACTACCACTATTGATTTTCAAACATTTTCATCACCCCAAAGGAGAAGAATCCAGCTCTAGGCAACCACTCATCTTCTTTCTTTCTCTTTAGATTTGCATGTGAGTGTCTCTTCTAGTATCTCCACCAAGGAACTGGGGAGACTCCAGCTAGCTGGGCTTGAGTTGTGTGTCCATACCTGAACCAATTACTATGGTCAAGGGGATGCAGTCCTCCTCTTGACCAGGTTTGGGTCATCATCTCAGTTTTGGGTCACCATCTTAGCTCTGAGGCCAGGAAGCTTGAGCAGCCCTGTCTGAGTCACTGGTTCTGGTTGGGTTTTCTATGGAATGGGGGCTTCCTCCAAGGCAGGGGAGCCGAGAAGACATGTGTCCATTCTGAGGACAACTTGTCAATATGCATCCAAAGTCTTTAAAGTGTATATATCTCTGCGCTAAGAAAGTCCAATTTTGTGACTTTATCCTAAAGAAATGATCAGAAACAAACTTGTATGTCAGTTTTAAGTCAAAGATAATCATTGTTGTGTTATTTTGTTTAGCAAGTATAAAAAGGAAATAACTAAATAACCATAAGTTAAGGAATGAGTGCATAGATGATATTACATTCAAGTGAAGGACACCTGTTCATCCATTAGAAATCACAGTTTTGAAGATTATTTTAATGACTTGGTGAATTTTCACAGCACAATGGCAAGTAAATAAAGGTAGAAAACAAAATTTGCCAAATATTGTAATACTGATTGTATAAAAATTATATATGATAGGAAGGATCTATCCAAAATGATCTCCTGGTCATGGATGATAGGTGAGATTTATTTTCTTTTTTATAATTTTACGTGTATTTTACCAGTTTCTTGCAATGAATATGTATTATTGTTTTTGTTTTTTATTTTCCTTTTCTTCTTTGTTTGTTCTTTTATGTGAGAAGATCAAGTGGAAAGATTTCTATGGGTACAAAAAGAAGCCCCAAGAATTCAGTAACTTGAAGACTGCTGTCACAAGTATAAGACATAGTGATTGCTCCTGCTTCCCTAAAACTGGTGTGTTTGTCTCCCAGAAAGAAAGGAATGCTGTAATGGGCAAGTGCCAAGGCTGGTACTCTCCCCAG
Organism: Myrmecophaga tridactyla; assembly: GCA_004026745.1. NCBI lineage: Eukaryota > Metazoa > Chordata > Mammalia > Pilosa > Myrmecophagidae > Myrmecophaga > Myrmecophaga tridactyla. Next base: position 97,533 of record PVIY010000255.1, on the reverse strand, counting down.
ATGCACTTGTAGACATGGTGGCTGGTGCTGATCTGGCTGGTCAGGCAGGCACTCTGATTGATTGGTGTCTCTACCAAGCTTCTGAATATTATCCCTTTTGAGTGCTAGCTATGATAGCCAGATGTCCTGTTCAATGACCAGGAATCATAATACAGATGAGACATAGAAGAGGAAAAGAGGAAAGGAAAAGAATAGAAGTAAAAAGATCCATGGTGGCTGTGGATGAGGGTAGAAAGAAGAGATGGAGGCAGGAAGTAGAAGCCCCTATTCTGGTGGAAAGGAAGGGAAACAGCAGCCAAGAAAGGAGATGGAGCACCCTTCTTCATCAGGGAGCACTTCCAAATTTCTATTTGTCAGCTTCCCCTAAGGATACCAGTGTAGTATGATAATAGCACCACAGTGACAGGGGTAATATTCTCTGGCTAAAATATAACTTTAACCCTGGGAAGGCAGGTTGTTCACTAGAACCCAAGTGTAGTGGTGTGTGCTGCTTTTAAATCGCTTCCCAACCATGTGGGCCCTGTTTGAATGTCATAGTGTAGGTGATAGTTGAACAGGATTGCCTTAGCCTGGTCTTTGCATTTTATCTCTTGTGTTTTTAACTTGTCAAGCCTGGAGTGAGAGTGCAGTTGAGTTCTCTTCAGTCAGAAGGAACCACTAAACATTGGTAGCACATCTCCAAGGAAGATCTCTGCGTGGCCTATAGATTGCCTTTTAACTACATATATCTCTTTTTTAAAGCCAGTCAGAAGGTGCATACTTTTGTTCAGAAGGTATTATAGGTTGAATTTTGTCCCTTCAAAAAGATATGTTCAAGTTTTAACCTTGGCCCCATGAATGTGACCTTATTTGGAAACAAAGTTTTTAAAGGTAGGATTATTAAGATGATGTAAAACTGGTTAGGGTGGGTTCTGATCTGATCTGATGGTGTCTTTATAAGAAGAGGGACATTTGGATATTGAAACAGACAGACACAGGGGAGAAGGTCATGTGATGGTGGACGCAGAGATTGAAGTCCTGCAGCAGCAAACCAAGGAATGCCATGGGGTGCTGAAGAGGCAAGGAAGGATTCTCTCCTGCAGGTTTCAGAGGCAGCATGATCCTGCCGACATCCTGATTTTGGGTTGTAACCTCCAGAACTGTGGGACAATATGTTTCTGTTGTTTTAAGCCATTTAGTTTGTGGTCCTTTGTTATGGCAGACCTAGGAAACTAAGATAGGATGTGCCTGCTGATTTATGAGAGAAAGAGAGAGAGAGAGAGAGAGAGAGAGAGAGAGAGAGAGAGACTCTTATGAACAGCGAGTCTTCCAGTGAACAAAAAACTGTTAGAGATATGATAGGGGTTGTCAGCATATATTTGGGATTCATGCTATTGGCTTGAATTGGGTTGCTAATTGTTGGAGGTTGGGACTGCAGAAATACAGTGTAAAAACAGAAGCCAGCTCTGGCATCCTGAGCTCATCTGTTGAGATTAAAATGGGAAAGGTGTGGGGTAACTATTCCACACTCAGGGACAGCCTAACAGCCAGAGTCTTAGGTGTGCTTTCTGCTGTGCTCCTTGGTGACAGTCCCACTGCCAGGCAGGCCCTCAAAGGCTGCAGAACTCCAAGCAAGGGATTTGGCATTTCTAGGGGCCAATATCAATCCTCATTTTTTTTCCTTTTTTAAGTTAAAAAAATATATATAACAACAAACACAAACATTCGTAACATATGATCATTCCATTCTACATATGTAATCAGTAATTCACAGTATCATCACATGGTTGCATATTCATTATCATGACCATTTCTTAGAGCATTTGCTTCAATTCAGAAAAAGAAATAAGAAGACAACAGAAAAAAATTCATACATACCCCTTGCCCCTCCCCCTCATCGATCACTAGCATTTCAATCTAAATTTATTTTAACATTTGTTCCCCCTATTATTTATTTTTATTCCAGTATGTTTTACTCATCTGTTGACAAGGTAGATAAAAGGAGCATCAGCCACAAGGTTTTCACAATCACACAGTCACATTGCGAAAGCTATATCATTATACAATCATCTTCAAGAAACATGACTACTGGAACACAGCTCTACATTTTCAGGCAATTCTCCATTACATCTCTCCATTACATCTTGAAGAACAAGGTGATAGCTATTTAATGCGTAAGAATAACCTCCAGGATAACCTCTCAACTCTGTTTGGAATCTCTCAGCCATTGACACTTTATTTTGTCTCATTTCTCTCTTGCCTGTTTTGGTCGAGAAGGTTTTCTCAATCCCTTGTGTGAGTCTCAGCTCATTCTAGGATTTCTGTCCTACGTTGCCAGGAGGGTCCACACCCCCTGAGAGTCATGTCCCACATAGAGGGGAAGTGTGGTGAGTTTGCTTGCTGTGTTGGCTGAGAAAGAGATAGGTCACATCTGAGCAACAAAAGAGGTTCTCTGGGGGTGACTCTTAGGCCCAATTTCAAGCAGGCTTGACCTATCCTTTGTGGGGTTAAGCTTCATATGAACAAACCCCAAGATTGAGGACTTAGCCTATTGCTTTGGTTGTCCCCACTGCTTGTGAGAATATCAAGAATTCTCCACTTGGGGAAGTTGAATTTTCCCGCTTTCTCACCATTCCAAGGGGACTTTGCAAATACTTTTTTATTCACTGTTCAAATCACTCTGGGATTTACTGGGACATCACTCTGGCATACAAAATCTTATGCCCTACTCAAGGTTCCATGTACTCATGATGTTCAATTAAGCTGTCCACATAAGTTATATTAGGAACTGCTCTAGTCAAAATATAAATTTTGTACTAAATAAACGTTTTTTGCTTTAGTGTTGCACATAAGTTAAAATTTTAAAATAATACCATATATTTTCAGCACCCTGCAGTAATGACATTCCTTTGTTCTTCTTCATGTATCAATCCTCATTTTGCAACATAATTTGACTTTGTTCTAGTCAGGAACCAGTAAAAGTTCACTCGATTCCAGCCGGGATTGGAATAACCCATTCAGATATGCTTAGAAACCAAATTAAGACAGGAGTGACAAAAATCAGGAGTGTTAAGAGTGGGGTGTTGAAGAAAACAAAATTTAGATTGGCATAGGTGAGGGTGGGGAGCAAGCCCTACTTTTACACCTCATGCTTTTGTGATTTTCTGATTTAATACTGAGAGAAAACCAGCTTTTGACCACATTTAGGACCTTGGCTGATGGAGTAGAAGATGTTGGGAATAGGAATATTTTTGCTTAGCTCTTAGGCAAGCTGTTGGCATAAGCAATTTTATGCCATCGGGTCATAGTTTCTTCAGCATCACCTCCAAGTTACTGCAGTGACGTCAGCCCTAGTGGCGTGGTGAGAAGACTGAATTTAGAGGGCTGGAGTTTGGGTTTCATATTAGCTATTTGCCAGCACTGTGAACCTGAAAATATCCCCTAATCACACTGAATCTATGAAACGGGAAAAGAAAGGGAGAAAAAAAGATGATGACGGTGATTGAGAGACAGTATACAGACAATGGCTGGACCATCTATGACCCCAAAACGTCAGGCCTTGATCAATGACTGTCAGCTTATCTTAGTTTTGCCCCAACTTCCAACTCAAGACATCTAGAGAAAGGTAAATGCACTTCCCCGACCAGTCACATAGGATGCCTTGCTTCTAGGTGGGCTTCACCAAGACTACCTGAAACCTCCCCCAACCCCAGCTATTTTCTATTATAAAGCTCTCCCACTCCCCTGCCTGCTTGATTCTCTGCCAAACACAAGTGATGGTGGCCACCTCCCTTGTAAATTCTGAATAAATATCTGCTAGTTGTTCTCATTTGGGTGGGTTCTAAAATTTCCACATGATATTTTTTACTAATCATTTGGGCCAGCAGGGTGAGGGTAGGTGGGTTACAGTAGGGCAAGAAGGGGTGAGGAAAGAAAAGGGTTGTGAAAATCATCTTGACCCTGTCCAGGGGATGGCTGTGAATGGCTCTCTTTGCCACTGAAAGTGTCTCAAGTGCTGCATGGGACTGAGAAGTGTCTGGAGGGGTGCAGTGGTAGTGGCAGAGTAGTCTGTACTTCCCTCTCCCTGGTCAATTAACACAAGCACATAAAACCTCAAAGAACTATCTTTCTTTCTTTACTCCAAGTCTGTGATAATAGAATATAGAGTGTACAGATATGATGGAGGTGAAGGGGAAGGTGAGAGCCTGCAGCTTTAGTTTGGCTGACTCATCTTTGTGCTCTACGTAGAAGCTCCGGGCTCCCCTGACCAGGCCTTTGAGATTTCCCCATGTGCACAGCCTCTTGTTGGACAGAGAGTTTAGCCTGGACACCCCTCTCTTCCTTTCCTCCAGAAGATTCCACCTCCCTTTACTCTCCCTCCTTTTAGGTCTCAAATATCCTCATTTCTTTATTATAAGATGTGAGTCTCATCAGTCTTTCCCTGGCCTTTCTTTTGATGGATAAAGGAGGTAGAAGCTCCAGGACCTGGGGGTGGAGAGGGAGAGGAACGGTGGGTGCTTGACTTCAGGAGGCGCCTTACATTTTTAATTTTTTCTTGATGTTTTTCTTTTATATTGCCTCCAGAAATCTGAAAAAAAAATCAGATTTCACACCATGAGAGTTAATTTTCTCATTGGAGCTAAAGAGTAATATCACCTGCTAGCATAGATTTTGGACCTTATTTTAAAAAAGTAGGTGCGTTCTTGCTGACCTTGAGTCATATAACCAAACCCACTTTAATTTGCTTCACCTTAGGAAGTCCATACCCACTTGCTCTTTCCTGGTTTTGTTTCTTTTCTTTTTCAGTTGCAATTTGGTAAGTAGGTGTGCAGTCCTGCAATGTTAGTCATAGTAATAATATTGCTGCTGCTGCTGGTGTTTCAGAGGGACCACCTTTCTCAAGGGATTCACACAGGTTTAAGCTTGTCTGTTGAATCGGTAGGGCAGGAATGATAAAAGGCTGTGTATATGTGGATTAAGGATTCTTTGAGGAAGAAATTCTTCAGGAAGCAAGGAGGGATCAGGCATAATAAACCTGACTAATAACCAATCTGGACTGCAAAAGGGAAGGGTGATTGGTTCCTTTAATCCAAGATCCCCCTTTCAGAGAAGCCTTTCAGATCATCCTAGCTGAACTGACACACCTTCCTTTGTCCCCTCTCTAGTCCTTTACTCTAACATTTTTTTTTTTTTTGGTGCTTATTGTCATCTAAAGTGATCTTACTCATTGCTTTATTTGCTTATTTCTCATCTTTGTCCTAGTTGACTAGAGAAGTTCCATGATTTTTTTCTTTTTCTTTATTTTTATTCTAGCCCCAAAGCCTAGAATAGAATTTAACCTCGAGTAGGTAGCAAGAAAGAGTAAATAACTTCATGCAGTAAAGTAGCTGTCCTTTGGATTTATCTCTGACCTAGACTCATAGACTTATTTGTCTATCCTAGGAAGAGAGAAGTTTGCAAGTAAAAACTGAAAGAGTAATTTTATAAAAAGAAGTAAAACTCTGGGAGCCTTGGAGAACCTTAACAGATCCTGGCCCTAATTCAAAAGAGGGTTATAGCTCAGAACCCTTTTATCTTGTAGTCCTTTGAAACCTCCAAGCCCCCAGCTGAAGCCAGCATGAGTGTCACCTGAAATGTGCCCCACTGTGGAGGAGGGGGGCATGTTTAAAACATGTTCATTCCTTTGAGAGGCATCTCGGAAGACGATGTTTGGGGATCTTAGGATCCCCTAGCCAAGAGGCGCTTAGGTTATGTTTGGGATTTTGGGCCCCTTTTCTCAATTCTGATTTTGGCTATAAGTCAGAGAGGATAACAGGTTCTCTTTCTTGTCTTCTGGGGGTCAGGCATGCCACTGTATAAGGAGGCAGAGGGGGGTCAAGGTTGAAGACTTTGATGTTAGATGGGAAGTGGTTTAATGCTACCTCTTTCATTTTGTTATTATTTTTTATTTTTAGCTCTTTCATTTGATAGCTTTGAAACTTGGCAAAGATATTTAACTTTCTTGAACATCTTTTTTTTTTTTACATGGGCAGTCACTGGGAACCGAATCTGGGTCTCCGGCATGGCAGGTGAAAACTCTGCCACTGAGCCATGGTGGCACCGCCCCTTAAATATCATTTTTAATATCTGTAAAATGGGGATATAATACCTGTGGTGAATCTGGGGATAGTTTCTTTCCTTATAGCCTGTGGTTTAGTCTGTGGACTTCCTTCTATGTTACTACAGGGTATGGCTGCTAGTTAGTGACTCAGGGTAGCAACTGATTAGTAGTGGCTCTGTTTAGCTGTCCAAATGAGGACTAAAGTCTTCTATTCAAGTATGAGCAGATACTCTTCCTTTCCTACCCATCCCTAAGATAAAGCTTGACGATGGCCAACTGACTTCCCAGGTGCCCCTCAATTACCTTTTAATAATTTCTTCTCTCCTCTAAAAGTTGCCTTAATGAGTATTCAATTTGATCTGATCTCAGGGCAGGGGTAGGGTTAAAATTACCTCCTTATTCTTAGCATATAGCATGGAGCTTGACATGAGGGGGACACTAGTTGCCTATTGAGCTTAAATGAATTGATTGCCCTTTGTCCTGCATACCTCATCCTCAGGCATTGATTACCATCCGTTACATCATAGCTTGGACCACCTGCAACCTTCTCAATCTCTGATATCTGATATTGTGGATCATTTAAATAAAGGGAAAGGTCTAAGAAACCATGATTTCTTCCTCTTCAATTCTTTGCTTACACTGTTGATACTTTGCCCTCCTTTGGATGCATTTCAGATAGAATTACATCTTAAATGTGAAAACATTTAAAGCATAGCCACTCATCTTATTCATGTATCTAAGCATAGGTACCTTTTTAAAAAGTTCACAAATTGATTACAAAGAAGAATGAAGTCTGATCTCCAATTTCCCAATTCGTAAACCTTGCTTAGGTTTTTAGAATTTTGGGGACTTCAACTCTTGTTTCAACATTTTCATTTGTTTATGACTATAGGTGGTCTTTATTAATTTGAAATCAATCGCAGTTAATTTCATGGAGAGGGATTCTGCCAAGATGTATATGGGCCAGATACTGATGCAGTTGTCTCTCTGTTTTTTTTTTTCTTAGTTAATTTTTTTTCTAACAGCTTAAAGCAACCATTTTATTTTGCTCATGATGTAGCTAGGAAATTGGGAAGGGCTTGGCAAGGCATTTCTTACTGGGGGTCTCTTATGCAGCTGTAGTGAGATGTCCACTGGGGTTGCAAGTCAGCTGAAAGCTGGGCTGGGCTGGATGTCCATGATGGCTCACTGACACAGTGGGTGGTTAATGATGGCTGTTGGCTGGGAGCTCAACTGGGCCGGTACCAGGAGCATCAGCATGCAGCCTCTCCAGCATGGCAGATTCAGGGTGGTTGATTTCTTTTTTGTTTTTTAAAGTAGTTTATTGAGACATATTCACATACCATACAATCCATCCAAAGTAAACAATCAATGGCTTTTAATATACCACAGAGTTGTGCATTCATCAGCACAATCGATTTTAGAACATTTTCATTACTCTCTGAAGAAAAATCCCAAACCCCTTAGCAGGCACCTCTCAATCCTACTATCCTTTTCTATCCCTACATAGCCATGAGTCTATTTCTGTCTCTATAGATTTATTTATATTATATTTTCTAAAAATGGAATCATGCAATAGTAGTCTGTTGTGTCTGGTTTCTTTCACTTTGTAATGTTTTTTAAAAAATATTTTTATTGAGAAATCTTCACACATATATATACTCCATCCACAGTATATAATCAGTGGCTCACATTATCATCACATAGTCATGTATTTATCACCACGATCATTTTTTTGAACATTTTAATCACTCCAGAGAAAGAAATAAAAAGAAAAAAGAAAAATTCATACATCCTATGCCCCTTTTCCCTTTGCTCTCTTTGACCACTAGTATTTCAATCTACCCAATTTTTTTTTACCCCTTATCCCCCCATTTATTTATTTATCCTTATTTTTTAACTCATCTGTCCATACCCTGGATAAAAGGAGCATCAGACACAAGATTTTCACAATCACATGGTCACATTTGTAAAAGCTAATAGTTATACAGTTTTCTTCAAGAATCAAGGCTACTGGAACACAGCTCAGCAGCTTCAGGTACTTCCCTCCAGCCACTCCAATATTCCATAAATGAAAAAGGGGTATCTATCTAATGTATAAGAATAACTTCCAGGATATCCTCTCGACTGTTTGAAATCTCACAACCACAGAAACTTTATTTTTTTCTTCATTTCTCTCTTTCCTCTTTTGGTCAACAAGGCTTTCTCAGTCCCATGCTGCTGGGTCTGGCTCATCCTGGGAGTCCTGTCCCATGTTACACCTGCGGGAATCATGTCCAGTGGAGGGATGTTCTAGTTTGCTAGCTGCCAGAATGCAATTTACCAGAAATGGAATGGCTTTTAAAAAGGGGAATTTAATAAGTTGCATGTTTCCAATTCTAAGGCTGTGAAATTTTCCTTATTGTAGCAAGTCTGTTGAAATGTCCAAAATAAGACCCACAAGAGGTTACCTTCACTCAAGAAAGGCCGATGAAGTTCAGAGTTTCTTTCTCAACTGGAAAGGCACATGGCCAACATGTCTGCTAATTTTCTCTCCAGGCTTCTTGTTTCATGAAGTTCCCACTGGGGCATATTCCTTCTCCATCTCCAAAGGTCTCTGGCTGGTGGACTCTTTAGCCTCATGGCTCTGCTTTGGTTCTGTAGCTCTCTCCTTGTTCCCCAGGTTTCTCCAAAATGCTTCCTCTTTTAAAGGATTCCAGTAAATAATCAAGACCCACCTCTATTCACCACACCTCCTTCTATTCAGAAGTTAATACTCACAATTGGGCAAGTCACGCCTCCATGGTGATAATCTAATCAAGCCTCCTACACCCATGGCTGAATAGGGTTTAAAAGAAATAGCTGTTCCACAAGATTGGATTAGGATTAAGGCATGGCTTTTCTAGGGTACATAAATCCTTTTAAACCAGCACAGGATGAAAGCAGTGAGTTCACCTACTGAGTTGGTTTAGAGACAGAGAAGCCACATCTGAGCAACAAAAGAGGTTATCTGGGAGTGACTCTTGGGCATAATTACAAGTAAGCTTAGTACCACCTTTGCAGGAATAAGTTTCATAGGGTCAAATGTCATATCGATGGCTCAGCCTACCAAAGTAATTGTTCCTCCTGCTTGAGATAATATCAGGAATTCCCCAAATAGGAAGTTGAATATTTCCTCTTTTCTTCCCATCCCCCCAAGGGGACTTTGAAGATACTTTTTTATTCTCTAACCAAATTACTCTGGGATATATCAGGGCATCACACTAACCTGTACAAAACAACACAGACTCACACCCTAGTCAAGATTCCATGTAATTATGGTGTTCAAATAAACTGACCATACAAGTTAAATTAGGTAATGTACTACCCCCCCCAAAAAAAAATTTTGAACCAAATAAACATCTCTCCCATTGGTCCACACAGAAGTTGAAGTTTTAAAATACAGACTATATCATCCTTTACCCTGAATTCTGATTTGCCTTAGTCCTATCCAGATCAGCTTCATTCGTATCTCCAATCGAAGTCTGATCACTTTTTCAACTTTATAAACAATTGCTGTATGAGGTAATGCTGACTTTCGTAGCTTCAGAGCTCTAACTCTGAGTCTCAGGTGTCACATACATACCTGAAGTTTCTGGTAATGACTAGGTTATACACAAATAGCTCAGTATCTCATAATTGAGAAATAAGTTACAACACCAGAATAGATGTGACTGCTGTAAGAGCTTACAATCTAGGACCCTTTACAATAGGTCCCAACCTGATAACCCATGCTCTTGACTTCAGTTCTCCAAGTTTGTATATTGTAGTTAGTCCAGTGAGTGAGGCATGAAAATATTTGTGTTTTTATTTCTGACATTTTATTGAGCATACTGTCCTAAAGGTTCATTCATCTAGTTGTACGCCTCACAACTTCATTGCTTCTTTTATTTTTTTACCAAATTTTTTTCTTAAATGTTTTTATTGAGAAATTTTCACACACATACATTCCATACATGGTGTACAATCAGTGGCTCACAAAACCAACACATAGTTGTGTATTCATCACCATGATATCCCTCAGAACATTTGCATCACTCCAGAAAAAGAAATAAAAAGAAAAAATTCATGCATACAGTACACCCCACCCCTCCCTCTCAATAACCACCAGTATTTCCACCTAGCCAATTTATTTTACCTCTTGTCTTCCCCATTATTTATTTTTTATCCATATATTTTTTTACTCATCTGTCCATATCCTGGACAAAAAGAGCATCAGGCACAAGGTTTTCACAATCACAGTCACATTGTAAATGTTATATATTTATACATTTGTTTTCAAGAATCATGGCTACTGGAACACAGCTCAACAGTTTCAGGCATTTCCCTCCATTCACTCCAATACACCATAAACTAAAAAGGGATATTTATATAATGCATAAGAATAACCTCCAGGATAACCTCTCAACTCTGTTTGAAATCTCTCAGGCACTGAAACTCTACCTTGTCTCATTTTTCTCTTCCCCCTTTAGGTCAAGAAGGCTTTCTCAATCACTTGATACTGGGTCCTGGCTCATCCTGGGATCTTTGTCCCACATTGCCAGGGAGATTTACACCCCTGGGGGTCACGTCCCACGTAGGAGAGAGGGCAATGGATTCACCTGCTGAGTTGGCCCAGAGAGAGAGAGAGAGGCCACCTCTCAGCAACAGAAGAGATTCTCTGGGGGTGACTCTTAGGCTTAATTTTAAGTAGGCTTAGCCTATCCTTTGTAGGGATAGGTTTCATAGGCAACCCCCAAGATCGAGGGCTCAGCCTATTGATTTGGTTGTCCCCACTGCTTGAGACAATATCAGAAATTCTCCAAGTAGGGAAGTTGAATATTTCCTCATTTCTCCCCATTCCCCCAAGGGGACTTTGCAAATATTTATTTATTTGCTACCAAAATTCTCTGGGATTTATTGGGGTATCATGCTAACCAGTACAAACCAACAAAATCTCATATCCTATTCAAGATTCCATGTCCTTATAGTGATCAACTAAACTGACCATACAAGTTAAATTAGGAAATGCACTACCCAAAATATAAATTTTGCACCCAATAAACATCTCTCCCTTTAGTCTCATATAGAAGTTGAAGTTTTAAAATATGGATGATATCTTCCTTTACCCTGTATTCTGATATAACTTAGTCCTATCCAGATCAGCTTCATTCATATCTCTACTCCAAGTCTGATCATTTTCTCAACTTTTTAAACATTTCCTGTATGGGGTACAGCTGACTTTCATAGTTTCAGAGCTCTAAGTCTGAGTCTCAGTTGTCACATAAATACCCAAAGTTTCTGGGAAACACCATGTTATGTACAAATAGATCAGTATCTCAGAATTAAGAATTAACAGTTACAACTCCTGAATAGATCTGACTCCTGTAAGAGCTTACAATCTAGTACCCATTATAGTAGGCCTCAACCTGATAACCCATGCTCTCGATTTTAGTTCACTGAATTTTTATATTATAGTTAATCCATATCATTGAGGCATGATAATATTTGTCTTTTTGTTCTTGACATTTCATTCAACATACAGTCCTTAAAGTCCATTCACCTAGTTGCAGGCCTCACAACATCATTCCTTCTTGCTGGCAGCGAGTAGTCCATTGTTTTAATACACCATAGTTCCCCCTTCCATTTCTCAGTCATTGTACCCTTAGGCTACCTCCATTAATTGTGGATCGGGAATACTGCCACCATAAATACCAGTGTGCAAATGTCCATTTTTGTTCTCACACTCAGTTCCTCCAGGTATACACTGAACATGGGGGGTGCAGGATTTTATGGCAATCCCACCCTAGCCTCCTGTGAACCACCACACTGCCCTCCAAGGGGCTGTACCTCTCAGTTTCCTGACCAACAGTGAATAGGTATGTTCTAGTTTGCTAGCTGTCGGAATGCAACATACCAGAAATGAAATGGCTTTTAAAAAGGGGAATTTAATAAGTTGCTGGTTTACAGTTCTAAGGCTGAGATAATGTCCCAATCAAGCAAATCTATAGAAATGTCCAATCAGAGGTATCCAGGGATAGATGTTTGGTTCAAGAAGGCCGCTGAAGTTCAGGGTTTCTCTCTCAAGTGAGAAGGCATATGGCAAACACAGTCAGAGTTTCTCTCTCATCTGGAAAGGCACATGGCAAACACGGCATCATCTGCTAGCTTCTCCTGGCTTCCTGTTTCATGATGCTCCCAGGAAGGCATTTTCCTTCTTCATCTCCAAAGGTCAGTGGCTGGTGGAATCTCTGTTTCGTGATGCTGCAGCATTCTCTGCTCTCTCTGAATCTCATTCATTCTCTAAAATGTTTCCTCTTTTATAGGACTCCAGAAACTTATCAAGACCCACCCAAATGGGTGGAGACATGTCGTCACCTAATCCAGCTTCTTGATTAAATCACATCACCAGGGAGATGATCTGATTACAGTTTCAAACATACAAGATTGAATAGGGACTATTCTGCCTTTACAAAATGGGATTTAGACCAAAACATGGCTTTTTTAGGGGACATACCTCCCTTCAAATCAAAACAATGTACATCTCTTTCTCCACATTATCTCTAGCATTTGTTTCTCTCTGTTCATTTTTAAAGAGTTTTATTCACATATCATACAATCTAACCTAAGAAAATAGGCATGCTTTCACCACCATAATCTATATGAAGACATTTCGTTTTCTTTTGCAAAGAATCCATACCCCTCCCCAGCGGACATTTAGTTTTGGTATAATGCCTTTGTTACAGTCAGTGGAAACATGTTATAATGTTATTGTTGATTATAGACTCTAGCTTGCATTGATTGTATTTTTTCCAGTATATCACCCTATTTTCAACACCTTGAAATGCTGACATTCATTTGTTCTCCCTCATGCAAAAATGTTTATATATTTGTACATTTAATCACCATCGTTGTCCACTCTAAATTATACCATCTCAGTTTTTATCCTCTTTCATTTTGATGTCATAACTGCCCCCAGCCCTTATCCCTCAAACATAGTCATATTCAGCTTCATTCAGTGTACCAATATTATAGTGCTACCCTCAGATAGTATTGTGTTATCCATTTCTGAATTTTTACAGTCAGTCATGTTGCACATTCTGTATTTCTTCAGTAGCAAGTACCCAAACTCTATCCTCTTTCTTTCTCCTGATAACTTGTGTTCTTAACTTTAACTTTTAAAGTTTAGTCATTAATGTTAGCTCATATTAGTGAGACCATACACTATCTGTCCTTTTGTTTGGGCTAATTTCACCCAGCATAATGTCCTCAGGGTCCATCTATGTTGTGACATGCTGCATGACTTTATTCTGTCTTACAGCTGCATAATATTCCATTGTTTGTATATAACTCAGCTTGTTTAGCCACATTTGGGCTGTTTCCATCTGTTGGCAATTGTAAATAATGCTGCTGTAAACATCAGTATGCAAATGTCTGTTTGTGGCCTTGCCCTCAGTTCTTCTGAAGTAATGTGATTGCTAGATCATACAGCAATTCTACACTTAGCTTTCTGAGGAATCGCCAAACTACCTTCTGGAGCAGTTGCCCTACTCTACATTTCCACCAACAGTGCGTAAGTGTACCTTTTTCTCCACATCCTCTCCAGCACTTGTCATTTTCTGTATTTTTTTTTTTGATAATGGTTATTCTAGTATGTGTGAGATGATATCACATTGTGATTTTGATTTCCATTTACCTAATAACCAGTGAAGTTGAGCATCTTTTCATGTGCCTTTTAGCCATTTGTATATCTTTTCCTGAGAAGTGTCTGTTCATGGCTTTCACCCTTTTTAATTAGATTGTTTCTCTTTTTGTTACTGGTTTGTAGAACCTATATATACTGGTTATTAAACTCTTACCTAGTATGTGGTTTCCAAATATTGTCTCCCATTGCATAGGCTGCCTTTTAACTTTCCTGACAATGTTCTTTGATACACAAAAGTGATTAATTTTGAGGCGATCCCAGTTATCCATTTCTTTTTTCATTGCTTATGCTTTGGATGTAAGGCCTGGGAAACCACACTTTATGTCAAGATTTATAGGATATTTCCCTGCATTTTCTTCTAAAAGTTTTATGGTTTTAGCTCTAATGTTTAGGTCTTTGATCTATTTTGAGTTAATTTTGTGTAGAGCATGCGATATGAGTCCTCTTTCATTCTTTTGTGTATGGATATCCAATTCTCCAAGCACCATTTATTGACGAAACTGCTCTGTTCCAGTTGGGTTGGTTTGACCACCTTATCAAAGATCAATTGTCTATAGGTGAGGGGGGTCTATTTCAGAACACTCAATTCCATTTCATTGTTCAATATACCAGTACCATGCTTTTTTTTGACCATATTAGCTTTGTAATATGCTTTAAGTCAGGTAGTGTGAGGCCTCCCACTTCATTTTTCCTTCTTAGGATATTTTTAGCTATTTTGGGCACCCTGTCCTTCCAAATAAATATTATTAGTTTCTCTATTTCTGGAAAGTAAGTTGTTGGAATTTTAATTTGTATTGCATTGAATCTCTAAATAATTTTGGGTAGAATCAACATCTTAACTATATTTTGCCTTCCAATCCGTGAACACGGTATCTTTCCATACTTAGATCTTCTTTGATTTCCTTTAGGAATTTCTTATAATTTTCTGTGTAAGGTCTTTTGTATCCTTAGTTAAATTTATTCCTAAATATTTGATCCTTTTGGTTGCTATTGTAAATGGATTTTTTTTTCTTGATTCCCTCCTCAAAATGCTCATTACTAGTGCATGTAAACACTACTGATTTTGGCTTATTGCTCTTGTATGCTGCCACTTTGCTTTACTCAGTTATTAGCTCTATTGGCTTTGCTGTAAATTTTTGGGATTTTTGACATATAGAATCATATCATCTGCAAACAGTGCTAGTTTTACATCTTGCTTTCCAATTTGGATGCCTTTTATTTATTTTTCCTAATTGCTCTGGTTAGAACTTTCAGCACAATGTTGAATAACAATGGTGACAGCAGGAATCCTTGTCTTGTTCCTGATCTTAGGGGAAAGCTTTCAGTCTTTCCCCATTGAGGATGATGCTATCTTTGGGCTTTCCATATATTTCCTTTATCATCTTGATGAAATTCCCTTCTATTCCTATCCTTGAAGTATTTTCATCAAGAAAGGATGCTGAATTTTGTCAAATGCCTTTTCTGCATCAATTGAGATGATTGTGTGTTTTTTCTGCTTTGATTTATTGATATGGTGTATTACATTAATTGATTTTCTTATGTTGAACCATCCTTGCATACCTGGAATAAATCCCACTTGGTCATGGTGTATAATTCTTTTAATGTGATGTTGGATTTGATTTGCAAGTATTTTGTTGAGGATTTTTTACTCTATATTCTGTAATATTGGTCTGTGATTTTCTTTTCTTGTAATGTATTTGTCTGGTTTTGGTAGTAGGATGATGATGGCTTCACAGAATGAGTTAAATAGCTTTCCCTCCTCTTCAATTTTTTTGAAGAGTTTGAGCAGGGTTGGTAATAATTATGTTTTGAATGCTTGTTAGAATTCACATGTGAAGCATCTGGTCCTGGATTTTTCTTTTTTGGGAGCTTCTGGATGACTGATTCAATCTCTTTATTTGTGAATTGTTTTTTGAGATGTCTATTGCTT
This sequence comes from Myrmecophaga tridactyla, assembly GCA_004026745.1. Lineage (NCBI taxonomy): Eukaryota > Metazoa > Chordata > Mammalia > Pilosa > Myrmecophagidae > Myrmecophaga > Myrmecophaga tridactyla. Next base: position 81,822 of record PVIY010000255.1, on the reverse strand, counting down.
CTTGAGCCAATGTTGGTTGTTCATGCCTTTCTAGGAAGTTGTCCATTTAATCTGTTTTCTAGTTTACTAGCATATAGTTTGCTCATAGTATCCTGTTATTGTCTTCTTTTTTTTCTGCTGGGTCAGTGGCTATGTCCCCTTTTCCATTTCTGATTTTATTTATTAGCATCCTCTCTCTCCCTCTTTTTTTTTTTGTCAGCCTACCTAAGAGCCATCTGTTTTATTGATTTCTCAAAGAATGAACTTATGTTTTTTTAAAAAAACTATATTGTTTTTATATTCTCAATTTCACTTATTTCTGTTCTAATTTTTTTATTTCTTTCTTTCTGTTTGCTTTGTGGTTAGTTTGCTGTCCTTTCTCTAGTTCTTTGAAGTGAGCAGTTAATTATCCAATTTTTGCCTTTCTCATTTTTAATATATACATTTAAGGTAATATATTTCTCTCTCAACACCATCTTTGCTACATCCCATAAATTTTGATATGTTGTGTTTTCATTTTCATTTGCCTTGAGATATATACTGATTTCTCCTGTAATTTCCTCCTTGATCCACTGGCTGTTCCAGACTCTATTGTTTAGCCTCCATATTTGTGTGAATTTTCTGGCCATCTGCCTGTTATTGATTTCCAACTTCATTCCACTATGATCTGAGAAAGTATTTTATATAATTTAAATCTTTTTAAATTTATTGAGACTGTTTTGTGACTTAGCATGTAGTCTATCTTTGAGAATGATCCATTTGCACTTAAGAAAACTGTGTATTCTGCTGTTATAGGGTTTAATGTTCTGTAACATTATATCCATATCCATTTAATGCTCTGTTAAGTCTAGTTCATTTATCATATTACTCAAAATTTCTGTTTCCTTATTGATCCTCTGTCTAGATGTTCTATCCATTGATAAGACTGGTGAATTGACGTCTCTGGCTATTATGATAGGGTGTCTACTTTTCCTGTCAGTGTTGTCAGTGTTTTCCTCATGTATTTTGTAACACTCTGGCTCAGTGCATGAATATTTATGATTGTTATGTTTTCTTGTTGAATTGTTCCCTTTGTTAATATATAGTGTTCTTCTTTACCTCTTTTAATTGTTTTATATTTGAAGTTTAATTTGTTGGATATTAGTATAGGTATCCCTGCTCTTTTCTGATTGTTGTTTGCATGAAATTTTTTTTCCAACCTTTCACTTTCAACCTATTTTTGTTCTTGGGTCTAAAGAGGGTCTCTTGTAGACAGCATATAGCTGGGTCCTCTTTTTTAATCCATTCTACCAATCCATGTCTTTTTATTGGGGAGCTTAATCCATTAACATTTAATGTTATTACTGTAAAGGCAGTACTTTCTTCTACGATTTTGTCTTTTGGATTTTATATGCCATATATATATATATTTTCTCTTTCCCCCTTTACTGATAGTTTTCATTTCTGCACTATTCTCCAGACCATTCTCTCCTGTATTTTCCTATCTGTCTATAGTGCTTCCTTTAGTATTTCTTGTAGAGGTGGTCTCTCAGTCACAAATTCTCAGTGACTGTTTGTCTGAAAATATTTTAATTTCTCCCTCATTTTTGAAGGACAGTTTTGCTTGGTGTGGGATTCTTGGTTGGCAGTTTTTCTTTTTCAGAATCTTAAATATATCATGCCACTGTCTTCTTGCTTCCATTGTTTCTGCTAAGAAATCCACAGATTGTCTTATTGAGTTTCCCTTGTATATGATGGATTGCTTTTCTCTTGCTGCTTTCAAGATTCTCACTGTCTTTGACATTTGACAATCTTACTAGTAAGTGTCTTGGAGTAGGTCTATTTGGATTGATTTTGTTTGGGGTATGTTGCACTTTTAGGGTCTGTATTATTATGTCTTTTATAAGAGATGGGAAATTTTCTATGATTATTTCTTCCCTTAGTCTTTCTCTTTTTTCCTTCTCTTCTCTTTGTAGGACACCCATAACACATATATTAATGTGTTTCATGTTGTCATTCAGTTCTCTCAGATCCTGTTCATATTTTTCACTCTCTTCCCTATATTTTCTTTTGTGTGTCAGATTTCAGATATCCTGTCCTCTAGTTCACTAATCCTTTCTTCTGCCTCTTCAAATCTCTTGGTGTAGGTCTCCATTTTTTTCATCTCCTCTATTGTTCCTCGCATTCTCATAAGTTCTGCGATTTGTTTTTTTCAAATTTTCTTGTTCTTCTTTATGTTCCCCAATTTCTTCTTTTTTTGCATATGATTTTTTTGTTTATTTTATTAGGAAAGTTATTTATTCAGTTGGTGAATTTCATATGATATATACACTGCTTACTAAGTAATTGTGTCTTAAAACTACATAAATAAAAAAACTACATAGATAATCTTAACAGATTATGATTTATACTTATTGTGTATACATCTATATATCCATGTAACTAAATACATACATATAAAGGCAAATTAAGAAATTCTTTACTGCAACATGAATAATGTGCAAAATTTAGAGTTTGGGTCTCTTTTCTGCAAAATGAAATTTATATTATATTAAGAAAATAGGTGTTCCTTTTATCATCAAATTATTCTGTTAACTCTTGGTGCTTTTTAACATAGTCAACTCACTTTAAAATATTTTTATTGTGGTAAAATATATATAACACAAAACCACTTTAGCCATTTTTTCTCTTTTGTGAAGTATTTTTTTTATTATTTTTAATGCAATTTTATTGATATGTATTATATATTCACATACCATGTAATCATCCAAAGTGTATAATCAATGGTTCCCAATATCTTCATATAGCTGTGCATTCATCATCACAATTGATTTTCATTTCTGTGAAAAATAACATATATATAGAAAAGCAATAAATTTCAAAGCACACTGCAACAATTAGTTGTAGAACAGATTTCAGAGTTTGGTATGGGTTACAATTCCACAATTTTAGGTTTTTCCTGCTGGGTACTCCAAGACACTGGAGACTAAAATAAATATCAATATAATGATTCAGTGATCATACTCATTTGTTAAAAACTACCTTTTCTTTATAACTCCATCATCTCCTTTGATCTTTCTCCCACTCTTTAAGGTTTTCTGGGCTATGCCCATTCTAGCTTTTTCATGTTGGCAGGGGTTGTCAATAATATGGGATGGGGGATGGAGCTAGTTGATGTACTGGAGAAGCTGGATCCTCTGTGTTTCAGAACTTATCTGGCTTAGGAACTTATCTGGAGGTTGTAGGTTTCTGGAACATAATCATAGTGCATGGGACCTTTGTAGAATCTTATATAAAGCCCTAGGTGGTCCTTTGGGTTGGCAGGAATGGTTTTGGTTGGGGTTTGGCAAACTACAAAAGGCAGCAATGTCTAGCCAAAGCTTGCATAAGAGTGACTTCCAGAGTAGCCTCTCGATTCTATTTGAACTCTGCTAGCCACTGATATGTTATTTTTACACTTCTTTTCCTCCTTTTGATAAGGATGGCATTGTCAATCCAGTGCTTGGGGTCATGTCCCACGTTTCCAGGGAGACTTTCACACCTGGATGTCATATCCCATGTAGTGGGGAGGATAATAATTTCACTTGCAGAGTTGGGCCTAGAGAGAGAGAAGCCACATTTGAACAACAAAAGAGGTCCTCTGGAAGTAACTCTTATTTATACCTATAGTTAGGCTAAGCTTCTCTGCTATATAGATATGCCTCACAAGAGCAAGCCTTAAGATCAAGGGCTTGTCTTATTGACTTGGGGAGAGTCCTTAATGTTTGATACAGAACCAGGGTCAGCTTAGTAGTTCCATATTTTTTTTCCCCATCCTTCCAGGGACTTTGCCAATATTTTTTCATTATCTGCCTAACATACTCTGGGATCTATCCAGACATTACTTTAAGCTATACAGGATTAAGGGCTTTCATTCCCATTCTGGGCTCCCTGTGTTTGGATTGTTTAAATGAGCCTTCCAGTCAGATTGAGTTAGACTATGTACTACAGAAAATTTAGGTTCTGGACAAAATAAACCTTGCTTCTTTTGGTCTCATAGGTGAACTTCTAAAATACAGACGTCTTTCATACCCTTGTATTCTGAATTAACTTAATCCCAACCTGATCTACTTTGTTCTTATCTCTAAATACCAGGTTATACAAAATCTAGAAATAACAATTTCCCCTCCAGACTAAATGTGACTGCTATAAAATCTTACAATCTAGGCTCCAATATTCTTATAAATATTTTCTAAATGAGACCATACAATATTAGCTTTTTTCCCTGGCTTATTTTGCCTCACAAAATGTCCCACAGGGTCATTCACAACATTTCATGCCTCACAACTTTGTCCCTTTTTGTAGAAGGACAATATTCAATCATATGTGTCCATCACCATTTGCCATTCTACTTCTCAATGTATCCTTTAGCCACCTCAATCCATTGGATATCATGCAATGATATCATAGAATCCAGGTATAATATCCAAAATCAACAGTCTATCAACATTCTCAATTTTAGACAATTTCATTATTTCAAGAGAAAAATAAGTGATAAACACACTCACCAAATAGAAAATCCAAACCTCCCCTTAACTCTTGTCCCTCACCCCTTTATTTACTCATGGTAGTGCTGAGGTATTGTTGATGCTTTCCTGTTAAACATAGCCTATAGCATGCAAAATCAGTTACCCCATATACCCCCAAATTATATACTCTTTGTACAAGATTCATACCTTTGAAGTAGTTCATGCAATAACTTATTTATATTTGTAGTGTTAATCAGTGGTATACATGGCTCTATACAACCTTTTTCAACCATGCTCACCTTCAGTGTGGCAATATTACTCATAGGCCTACTAGTGAACTGCCTTCACTTCTATCTATTCCCTTACATTTAAGTTAACCTCATTTGTTTACTGTTCACCTATCTCTAGCTTCCACATATCTCTAAGTCCCCTATATTCTGCATTATAAACCTCTGACTTTATGATTATCATTGTCATAAAAGCAAAATCTAACACTGTCTATTATTTTGTGTCTGGCTTATTCCACTCAGCATTATATCCTCAAGATTCATCCATCTTGTCATGTGCATCAAGACATCATCTCATCTTACCACTGCATAATATTCCATTGTATATATATACCACATTTTGTTAATCCGTTTATCTGTTGATGGACACTTGGATTGCTTCCGTCTTTTAACAATTGGGGATAATGCTGCTATGAACTTTGGTGTGCAAATGTCTGTATGTGTCACTGCTTTCACCTCTTCTGGGTATATACTGAGTAGTAGTATAATCAGGTGCGCTGGTTTGAAGCTATTATGTACCCCAGAATAGACATGTCCTTTAATCCCCATTCGATATTGGTGGGTGGACTCTTTTTAATTGTTTCCATGAAGATATGACCCACCCAATTGTGGATAGTAATTTTTGATTAGATGGTTCCCATGGAGATGTGTTTCCAACTATTCAAGGTGGGGTTGCTTACTGGAGTCCTTAAAGAAGGAACCATTTTGGAAAAAGCCTTAGAGCCACAAGAACCACCAGAACTGAAAAAGCCTGTTCTAGTTTGCTAGCTGCCAGAATGCAATATACCGGAAATGGGATGGCTTTTAAAAAGGAGAATTTAATGAATTGCTAGTTTACAGTTTTAAGGCTGAGAAAATGTCCCAATTAAAGCAAGTCTATAGAAATGTCCAATCCCTTACCCCTCACTTTCATTTATCACTAGCATTTCAAACTAAATTTATTTTAATATTTGTTCCCCCTATTATTTATTTTTATTCCATATGTTCTACTAAGGGGTATGGTATGTATAATCTTTTTTTTCTGTTGTCATTTTATTTCTTGTTCTGTTGTCTTTTTATTTCTTTTTCTGAATTGATGCAAATGTTCTAAGAAATGATGACTATGCAACTATGTGATGATATTGAGAATTACTGATTATATATGTAGAACAGAATATGTTAATGTTTTTGTTTGTTTGTTGTTAATTTTTTTAAATTAATAAATTTAAAAAAAAGTAAAGAAATGTCCAATCAAGGCATCCAGGGAAAGATACCTTGGTTCAAGAAGGCCAGTGAAGTTCAGGGTTTCTCTCTCAAGTGGAAGGGCACATGGCAAACACAGACAGAGTTTCTCTCTCATCTGGAAAGGCACATGGTGAACATGGTCAGGATTTCTCTCTCATCTGGAAGGGCACATGGTGAACATGGCATCATCTGTTAGCTTCCTCTCCTGGCTTCCTGTTTTATGAAGCTCCCTGGGAGGAGCTTCCTTCTTCATCTCCAAAGGTTGCTGACTGGTGGACTCTGCTGCTTGTGGCTATGTCATTCTGCTCTGCTCTCTCTGAATTTCTCTCTCTCCAAAATGTTTCCTCTTTTATTGGATTTCAGAAACTAATCAAGACCCACCCAAATGGGCGGAGACATGTCATCACCTAACCCAGCTTAACTACCACTATTGATTAAATCACATCTTAAATCACATCTCCAGGGAGATGATCTAATTACAGTTTCAAGCATGCAATACTGAATAGGGATTAGAAGAAATGGCTGCCTTTACAAAATGGGATTAGGATTAAAACATGGTTTTTCTAGGGTACATACATCCTTTCAAATCAGCACAGAGCCAATGAATGTACAGAAACCCAGGGAAGCAGTTGAAGAGAAAGCTAGCAGATCTCATCATGTGCCTTTCCATCTGAGAGAGAAACAATGAACATCATCAGCCTTCTTGAACCATAATATCTTTCCCTGGATGCCTTAGATTGGACATTTTTATAGCCTTGCTTTAATTTGGACATTTTCATGGCCTTAGAACTATAAACTTGCAGCTAAATAAATTCCCCTTTCAAAAACCATTCCATTTCTGGTATATTACATTCTGGCAGATTACAAACTAGAACACTGGGTCATAGGACAACTTGATATTTAGTTTTCTGAGGAACTCCTTGACTGTCTTCCATAGTGGCTGTACCATTATACATTTCCACCAACAGTGCATAAGTGTCCCAATTTTCTCCACATCCTCTCCAACATTTGTAGTTTCCTATTTGTTTAATAGCAGCCATTCTTATAGTTGTGAGGTGATATCTCATTGTAGTCTTGATCTGCATTTCCCTTATAGCTAATGAAAATGAGCATCTCTTCATGTACTTTTTAGTCATCTGCATTTGCTCTTCAGAAAAATGCCTGTTCATATCTTTAGCCCATTTTATAGTTAGGTAGTTTGTTCTTTTGTTGTTGAGTTGTTTGATTTCTTTATGTATACAGGATATCAAACCATTATCCAATATGTGATTTCCAAACATTTTCTCCCATTGAGTTGGCTGCCTCTTCACCTCTTTGTCAAAATCTTTTGAGGCACAAGCATTTGATTTTGAGGTGTTCCCATTTATCTATTTTTCCTTTTTTTTGCATCTGTTTTGAGTGTAGAGCTTAGGAAGCTTCCTCCTATTACTAAATCTTGAAGATGTTTCTCTACATTTTCTTCTAGGAGTTTTGTGGTACTTGTTCTTATGTTTAGGTATTTGATCCACTTTGAGTTAATTTTTGTATAGCATTTAAGGTAAGGGTCCTTTTTCATTCTTTTGGCCATTGGTATCCTGTTCTCCCATGTCCATTTGTTGAAAAGACTGTTTTGTTCCAGTTCAGTGGATTTGGGGGCCTTATTAAGGATCAGCTGACTATAGATCTGGTCATTTTCTTCATACTCTCGGTTTGATTATATTGGTCAATAGTTCTATCTTTGGGCCAGTAACCGTGATGTTTTGACCACTGTGGCTTTATAATAAGCTTTGAAATCAGGAAATGTTAATCCTCCCATTTTGTTCTTGTTTTTTAGTTTATTTTTAGCTACTTGGGGTCTTTCTCCCTTCCAAATGAATTTGGTGACAAGCTTTTCCAATGTCTTCTTTATACCCTCTGTATTAGTTAGGGTTCTCTAGAGAAATAGAATCAACAGGAAATATTCATAAATATAAAATTTATAAAAGTGTCTCACATAACTGTGGGAATGTAGAGTCCAAAATCTGTAGGGCAGGCTGTAAAGCCAACAATTCCAGTGGAGGGTCTGGACAAACTCCACAGGAGAGGCTCACTGGTCGAAGCAGGAAGAGAGCCTGTCTCTTCTGAATCCTCTTTAAAAGGCTTCCAGTGATTAGATTAAGCATCACTCATTAGAGAAGACACTCCCCTTGGCTGATTACAAATGGAATCAGCTGTGGATGTAGCTGATGTGATCATGATTTAATTCTATGAAATGTCCTCATAGCAAAAGATGGGGAGCACTTGCCCAACCAAACAAACAGGTACCACCACCTGGCCAAGTTGACACATGAACCTAACCATGACATCCTCCCTGAACTCATTGATTTGATTTTTGATGAGATTTGCATGTCTGTGTGAACATTCTGAATTAGTTGTTTCAACTCCTGTGTCTCATTTGAACTGTTGGTTTGTTCCTTTGACTGGGCCATACCTTTGATTTTCCTAATATGACTTCATTTTTTTTTTTTTTGCTTGCATCTAGGCATTTGAATTCCTTAATTAGTTTATTTTGGAGGCTTTTTCACTCTTTTACCTAGGGTTTTCTTGTTGGATGGCTTTGTTCTCTCTCTGTCCTTTGGCATTCAGTTCAACTTATTCTAGTCCTCTATCATAGGTTCTGTTTAACTGATCAGAATTTTTAAGTTCTTGTTTTCCTTTTTCTTGCCCTGTCTCTTTTTTTGAAGAGGTTCTCTTCAGATATGATTGACTTCAGTTGGATTTTCCCAGATCAGACAGGCCATGTCTCAGGAGGAGAGGGTAGCCATTATCAAGTTTCCTTGAGGTGAGAACCAGCAGGTTATCAGACTTTTGTAGGACACCTCTAAACTCTGTTTTTCCTATCCTGCCCAGCATGTGACACTTGTCTGCCAGCAACTTTCCACCAGGATAAAATGATGTGGTGTCTTTAATTTCAGCAGCCTCTTCCTGTCAGAGGAGTGGTTGAAACAGAATCTGAGGTAGTAGGTGGGCTTTGATTGCTTCTGTTTTCCAGCCCCTGGGGCCCGAATTCCCTGAATGAGGGCCCAAATTCCCTTTTTCTTGGGGAAGATACACCCTTTAGGGAGTAGTCACCTGACTATTTGCTTTGTCTCTCAGACATACCTTAATTATGTCCTTGCCTGAGAGAGCTGAAGTTCCATCTAATGAGCTGTTAAGAAGTTAAAAAAAAGTATTTTCAGAGCTGGACCCCTTCTCCCCAGGTTTGCCAAACAAGAGCTGGAGTTGGTATGTGGCTCTGTGTGTTTCTTGGCTCAGTGTGCCCCTTTACTTGGGGTCCAGCCCTTTTCTAGTATTTTGTATTGCCGAATTCAGAAAGCCTCTTTTTTTTTTTTTTCTTTTTCATCAGCCCTGCCCTCTTTCAGCACAGGCAAAAACTCCTGGTTCTTTTAGTGCTTATTCCAGGGTTTTCTGTGCTTGGGACCTATTTTCAGTAGTCAGAATTTGTTAATTAATTTCATAGTTGGATCTTGGTTTAGCTAACTCCTGGCTACTAATAAAGTCTATTTTCTTTCCCTTTGGGGAACCAGCCTGCTGTGCCCATGGGGGACAGGTACCAGCCTCCACTGCCTGGGAGACTTAGAGTTCTGTTTGGGATCTCAGCCATTCCGCCTGTTCCAGACTGGTGTGTGCTGTGTCTGGTCACTGATGTCTCCCTAGCAGTTGTTCTTTATAGTTCCTAGCTATTTACTAACTGCTCTAGAGGACAAACTAAATTCCACACCTCACTGCCTCCATTTTGCCCCATTTCAGCATAATGTTTTATAGAAAATTATTACTAATTTTTAATTAGAGAAATTATAGGTTTACAGAAAAGTCATGTAAAAATACAATGCTCCCATGTATTCCCCTATTGTTAATACTTTGCCTTCATGTGGTACCTTTGTTGCAATTGATGAAAGAATATTAATATACTACTATTAACTGTAGTTTGTGGTTACATTAGGTATATTTTTTCTCATATACCACCTGTGCTGGTTTAAAGCTAATATGTACCCTAGAAATGCCATGTCCTTTAATCCTTATTCAATATTGTTGGGTGAGACCTTTTTTATTGTTTCCATGGAGATGTGACCTGCCCAATTGTGGGTGGTAACTATAGATTCAATGGTTTCCATGGAGATATGTCACCACCCATTCAAGATGGGGTTGCTTACTGGAGCCCTTTAAGAGGGAACCCTTTGGAAAAAGCTTTAGAGCCACCAGAACCAACAGAGCAACCAGAACCAACAGAGTCTACATAGCCAGAGATCTTTGGAGATAAATAAGGAAAATGACCCCAGGGGAGCTTCGTGAGAGAGGAAGCCAGGAGTGAAAGCTAGGAGATGCCATATTCCCTCCCAACTGAGATAGAAACTCTGAACTTCATTGGCTTTTCTTGAGTGAAGGTAACCTCTTGTTGGTGCCTTAATTTGGACATTTTCACAGCCTTAGAATGGTTAACTTGCAACTTAATAAATTCTCCCTTTGAAACCCTTTTTAAAAGACATTCCATTTTTGGTATATTGCATTCTAGCAGCTTTTACAAACTAAAACAGATTTTGGTACCAGCAGTGGGGTGTGCTGCAGTTTGCAAATACCAAAAAATGTTGGAATGACTTTTGAAATGGATAAGGGGAAGATTCTGGAAGAATTATAAGGTGCTTGATAGAGAATGCCTAGAATACTTTGAGAGCCTGTTGGTAGAAATGTGGGATCTAAACATACCTCTGATGAAGCTTTAGTCAGAAATGATGAACATGTTTTTCCAAAGTGGAAGGAAGGCATTCTTTGTAGACGGAAGGCAGAATTTTAGAGTGATGAACTTGGATATTTAGCAGAAGAAATTTCCAAACTAAATGTGGAAAATGCAGTCTGGCTTCTCCTTGAAGCTTATACTAAAATGCAAGAGGAAAGTTGAGAATTGAACTCTTGGGTACAAAGTAAACAGAAGTTGATGGTCAGGAAAATTCTGGGCTTCCAAAAAGTGAGACCCATATGAATAGGACCCCACATGAGGATTTAAGCAAACATGGAAGCAGCCAGCCATTTCAGAAATAGCCAGGATTGGAGATTGAATTATTCAGAAAGGATTTACAGTCTGAAGCCAGGAAAACTCAGGCCAGGAGAGCAGATGGACCCATACACATGAAGAGGGTGTGTGGTAGTTAGATTCCGTTGTCAACCTGGCCAGGTGAAGGCACCTAGTTCTGTTTCTGTGGACATGAGCCAATGGGACATGAACTTCATCTGTTGCTGATTATGTCTGCAGTCAGCTAGGAGGCGTGCCTGCTGCAATGAATGACATTTGACTTAATTGTCTGGTGCTTAAATGAGAGAGTGTAATGTAGCACAGCCCAAGCAGCTTGGCATACCTCATCTCAGCACTCGCAGCTCAGCCCAGGCCTTTGGATATATAGAAAGAAATCACCCTGGGGAAAGTTGTTGGAACCCAGAGACCTGGAGAGAAGCCCAGCAGAGATCACCCTAAGCCTTTCCACATAAGAAAGAACCTCAGTGGAAAGTTAACTGCCTTTCCTCTGAAGAACTAACAGAATAAATCCCCTTTTATTAAAAGCCAATCTGTCTCTGGTGTGTTGCATTCTGGCAGCTAGCAAACTAGAACAGGGTGAGTTTGCCCCAGAAGCAGAGGATGGGCCTTCCACTTTGTTGTTCAGGAAGAGTTGTGTCATCTCAAGCCTCAGAGTGGGTGGAGCACATAAACTGGGAATTAGGCAGGGACCCTGACTGCCATCCCATTGTTCTGGAGGGCCTGAGAGTGCGCCTGCAGGTGGCAGAGAGCCCAGGTGCAGACCCAAGCTTGGAGAGAGTTACAGCTGAAAAAAAGATGGTCTCCTCAATGTCCCCCAAGATTGCAAACTCCGTGCCAGCCTTTGAAGAGAGCAAGACTGCTGCATAGGACCTTTGAAGAGAGCAAGGCTCCACTCTCCAAAAGCCCTAGGATAAATGACTCTCAGACTTTGAAATCTAATGGAGTTTGTCCTGCAGGCTTTAGGAACTCTATGGGTCCAGGGACCTCTGTTTTTCTTCCAATTTCTCCCTATGGCAAAGGAAACATATGTCCTATGACTGTTGCACCTTTGTATATTGGTAGCAGATAACTTGTTCTAAGTTTCGAAGTCCAGAGAGAAGAAAATTTTGCCTTAGAACAGACCATTCCTGTAGCTGACCTTGGTGAGATTTGGTGCTGTTTTAACTTTGTGTTGTATTTGTATTGTTACTGAAAGTTTAAGGCTTTGTGACATTGTAATGGAGTGAACGTATGTTGTATATGGAAAAAACATATCTTTTTGGGGTCCAGAGCATGGAATGTGCTGGTTTGAAAGTATTATATACCCCAGAAAAGCCATGTTTTAATCCTGATCCAATCTTGTAGGAGCAGCCATTTCTTTTAATCCTATTCAGTACTGTAGGTTGGAAACTTTTGAGTAGATTATCTCCATGGAGATATGACACACCCAATTGTGGGTGTAACTTTTAGTTAGCTGGAGATATGATTCCACTCATTCCAGGTGGGTCTTTATTTGTTTACTGGAATCCTATAAATGAGGAAACATTTTGGACAGAGAAATGACAGAAGCCTCAGAGCCAACAGAGAGAACAGATAAAAGATGCTTGGAGAGCAGTTGCTTCAGAGAACAGAGGCACAGATGTTTGGAGACGCTTGGAGCCCAGCAGACATTGCCATGAGATGTTAAGCAAGCCAGAACCTGGTGAGAGCCAAGGGAAGCCAAGAGATGAAAGCCAGCCCCAGAGAAGCAAAGCGAGGAACCCTTACAGGAACAGAGGCTGAACGTAGCCCAGGAGCGAGGGACCAGCAGATGCCAGCCACATGACTTCCCATTCTCTATCCCAGTTTATCCCTGGTAAAATATATTCTGGATTTGAACTCCATGAGTTTGCTTATTTTAATTGGTTCTTATTCATAAGATCATACACTATTTGTCCTTCTCTGTCTGGCTTATTTGACTCAGCATAATCTCTTCAAGGTTCATCCATGTTGTTGCATGCATCAGTACTTCATCCCTTTTTACAGCTGAATAATATTCCATTGTATTATCTACTGCAGGTTTTTTTTTTTTTTTTTTGCTCTATAGTATTTATTTTAGTATCCTAGAAACTAAAACAGTTTTTGGTACCAGGAGTGGGATCCTACTATTGCAAATATCTAACTACTGCAGTTTTTAATCCATCCATTGGTTGATGGACATTTAGGTTGCTTCCATTTTTTGGAAATTGTGGATAATTTCGGAGCACAAATATCTGCTTGAGTTCTGGTTTTCAGTTCTTCTGGATATGTACCTAGTAATGAGATTGCCAAGTCATATGGTAATTCTCTAGTTAGCTTCCTGAGGAACTGACAAGCTGTCTTCCATAATGGCTGTACCATTATACAGTCCCATCAGCAATGAATGAGGGTTTCAATTTCTCCACATCCTCTCCAACATTTATAATTTTCTTTTTTAAATAGTAGCCATTCTAGTGTATGTCCAATAATATCTCAATGTGGTTTTGATTTGTATTTTCCTACTAGCAAATGAGGTTGAGTATCTTTCATGTGCTTTTTTACCCATTTGTATTTCCTCTTTGGAGAAATGTCTATTCAAGTCTGTTGCCCATTTTTTAATTGGGTTGTTTGTCTTTTTTATTGTTGTATTGTAGGATTTCTTCATATAACCTGGGTATTAAATACTTGTCAATATTTGGCTTCCACATATTCTGTCCCATTGAGTAGGTTGTCTTTTCACTTTCTTGACAAAGTCCTTTTGAAGCACAAAAGCATTCTTTTTTTTTTTAACATGGGCAGGCACTGGGAATCAAACCCAGGTCTCTGGCATGGCAGGCGAGAATTCTACCACTGTGCCACTGTTGCACTGCCCAAAAGTATTTAATTTTTAGGAAGTCCCATTTATCTATTTTTTTTTCTTTTTTTGCTTGTGCTTTGTATGTAAAGTTTAAGAAACCATTGCTTAACATGAGATCCTGATGATGTTTCCCTACCATTTTCCTCTAGGAGTTTTAGTCCTGGCTCTTATATTTAGTCTTGGAACCATTTTGAGTTACTTTCTGTATCAGGTGGGAGCTAGGGGTACTCTTTAATCTTGAGTCTGGCACCTTAGATCCCTTGGCCATCCTGGCTGTCTCAGTTGTCTGCTTGAAGATTGCTTATACTAATCTATGCTAGAGTTTATTCATGTAAAGCCTGCATCAGTACTCCCAAATTAATATCCTCATTATAATATTATAATATAAGCTGGGCTATTGGTCTGTGGATGAAGACAAATAATAGTGAGGTTTTTCTAAATTTAAGGAAAAATATGTTGGTGCATAAAATACTTTTTCAATTTTTATTTTTTTCTGCATTTGGTATTATTGCTTTACAGGTACTGAAGGCTAGCTAGTAGTGAGTAAAATATGCATGAGTAAAGTGGAAAACAAACCTGAAAAGTAATTCCTTAAAATTTGAACGTATTTTTATTTCTTGAATGCATAAATCTAAATACACATCATAGAGCCATATTTTAGCACTGGTAAAATTATTTATAATTTTTATGGTGTGATTAAATATATCAGTGTTTCATCATATTCTGCTAACGCTACTACAGGTGCCCCCCCATGAATAAGTTTGATAATCATTGAAATTGTAGTTGAGTGTTCAGTATAATTTTTTATTTGGTGAATGAACCAAACAGAATTATGTGAATGCTTACTAAATGGCAGATCCTGTGCTAAGTCTGGCTGTACGTAGTGTGGTGTGACTAAGACTCTGCTTCGTGAACTGACTGCGTTGTTTCTTTTTTTAAGGCATATGATGACTGGAGTTAATGTTTCATGCTGTTTATCTTAACGGGTAAAAGATCAAGCAGCTCAAAGCAATCAATTACCATGAATGTATTTATAAATACCTATAGATGCTTTCAGGGGGCAGGATATGGGAGAGTAGAAGTTGACAGGCCTATTCCCAGCTTGGCTGGTTCGGTGGCCAACACCTGCTGCCCTGCTACGAGAGTCTGGACACTCAAATCCAGTGAAGAGCTTTTCTATTAGTGTTGTGACTTTGGGAAAATGCCTTGTCTGAGCCTCAGTTTCTTCTTGTGTATTAAAGGATTAATCTCATCCAGATTATATGGGACTTTTACCATCAAAAATCTGTTAATATGGTTGTTTGAAGTTAGATTCTGACATTATGATAATCCTGGGGCCAGGAAACCAGAATAACTAAATCACACACCTTTCCCCTCCTCGGTTTCCTAACTGAGGAAGCTATATTTAAGAACAATAGCAAAATGGACATCAAAGTCCTGCTTTATTAATGGTTGATCAATGAATAATAACCTCCAAAACATGGCTCTGTGAATGCTCAGTTGGAGAAGTTAGCTAAGGCCTGAAGACTCTAATGGGGCTTCTGTTTCCTCCTTGAATCCATGATGACCACTGCCTCCATCGAGTAGGCCCTGGCTTCATGTAATTGCAGAGGCAGAGTGGGCCAAACAGAAAGGGAGAGAGAAAATCTAGTCCGGTCCAGCTCCTCAGGCAGGCCTAGGCCTGCAACAGGGGGAGCATTTAGGTCAGGTTCTCAGAAGCAGATGCTGAAGCTGGGGTCCAGGAGCAGATGATTTACTAAGGAAATGCTCCCAGGGGAAGCATGGCTGGGAGGGAAGTGGATGGGGAAGGCCAAGAAGCCAAGCAAGACTGCAGTTTAAGTGAGCTCCCTAACTCAGCCTGGTCTGGTACATGACTGACACCAGAGAATTTATTTGATACAAGGCAAGGGAGCTGGACTTTCATAATCCTGCACTCTCGGTCACCCACTAGGGGCTGCCTTCTAGTGGGCAGGAGGAGAGTGGTGGGGAGCGGAGAAGGATAAACTCATGTGTACCTTGGCTCTAGATATTTCTGGATGAAGTGACCCAGGCTAATCTTCAAAGAAGTTTGCAGAACCATCAGGAGCAAAGCAGCGCACAGAATCTGGAGGATGGAGCCCAGAACGGGTAGAGGGGATCTAAGAAGATCTAGGTGGAGCCTTGACAGCACCTCCTGGGATGGGAGGAACAAGAGAGAAGAGGATGTCAGCATGGCCTTACCCTGCAGGCGTAGAAGTTGTAAAAGAGTATATCACACACAATATGTTCTTCAGTGGACTGGAACCCTGCCGCTAGTGAAAATCCCCACTGATTGTCCGAGCTCTGACCATGGTGATGACCTAGTTCTTCTCTTTTGAAAGTGGGAGCTATATGGGATGGGAGAGGAGAAAAGGGGTAGGCAGAGAGTAGAAGTATGGGGAAGGATGGAAATGTCTCCTCTCCAACAGAATCATGACTGTGACCATGCTCTGGAAAGCATAAAATTCTGACTAATATAAGCTGTTGATAATAAGTGATTTGCTGAGTTATATATCTTTGGCAGAGCTGAGGTCAAATTTTATGACTGGAAGTTTAAGGATGTTTTCATTGGATGATGTAGCCTCCTTGTAGTTAGCCTGTTTCTTTATAAATGAGGATAAGGAAAATAAGCTTTGAATTGGTTATTTTATGACTTAATTCTATAGTCCCTGCCTCTCCAAAGAATGTGTAGTCTCTCAAAAGCTTTAAGTTTCATTCCTTATGGTGGAATAGTTTTGCCATAAATATAAATAGCATGTGCTTTTTATTAACTCTGGCATCATGGGTTTGGGACCAGTGAACATCATAAAAACTAGCACAACCCAGGGACTGGGCAGAAGACCTCTGGTTTATGACTGGTGGTGAGGATGGTGTCACTAATGACACTGGAATATATGACACAGGGGCTGAATTTCCTGAGCAAAACATTAGATCATATGGCCTGATGGTATAGGGACAGGATATTTGAAATTGGAACTAACCTATGATATACATTTATAGTCCCCTTAGGTTGGTGTTTTCCAAACCGTTTTTTTAATTTAAAATTTTTTTTTATTTTAGCTAAAACCCACATCAAGAATACATTTAGGAGAGAACAAGTGGTGCAGTGGTTAAGCACACAGACTGTACTGCTGGATTGCTAGAGTCTGAGTCCTCTCTCTGCCTCTTGCTAGCTGAATAATTTTGGGCAAGTTACTTAAATTATACGTGCCTCAGTTCATTCAACTGTAAAATTGGGGTACAAATAGTACTGTCTCATAGGATTATCTTGAAGATTAAATGAGTTAATGCATGTAAAGGGTACCTGACACTGTCCTGGCACATACTAAATACTATTTGAGTGTTTTCTAATAACTATATTTGACTTAATATACATATACTGTACTTCCACACATATATTTGAAATCGAAGTTTATTATATGTAATGTACTCTGATGTTTTCTATTTTAAATTATTCTATTTCATTGAAAGCATATATTTCACTATGTTCTAATAGGCTGTGAACTATGCTTTCAGAAACATATCCCATGTGCAGCAATCACAACACTTAAGCAGCAATGCTATGAAATAAGGAACCATGTTGAAATGTGTATAATATAATTTATTCCACTACCCCCCCACCTTGGTAAATTAATTAACTGTTTAAGACTTCTAGAATCAAAGGGGGAGATAGGTGAAAGCTAAAGGGCTAGGTTTGGAATATTGGGGATTTAGAAAACTGGGAAATGATGGAACTGGATTATTGGAACTTTAGGGTTGGAACATTTGAGAAGAGAGTAAAAAGTGAGACTTTTCAAGCCTCCTACCTTGTCCCTTGAACGCGTGCTCTCAGAAAGTACAATTAATAATATTACTCTCCAGCCCCTCTGTCTCCTGTCCTTTCCTGAGAAAATATGCTGTTGGCTGGACCTCAGTGAGTTGATATGGCAGATAAATGAAGACCTTGTTTCTTTCCCTCCCCTCCAGGTAAATTGTCTAAGTGCAAATAAATGTCTTTGTTTGTTAGGATTGGGTGATGTGTTTCCAAATGGAGCAGAGATTATGCTTTCATTTGTGAAGTGCCTTTTTTTTCCTTCTGTGTGATGAATATAAGTGCATCGAGAGGCAAGGCAAGGCCTATAAATCTATTTCATAAACAGTGTAAATCCACAAATACATGCATTTTGAAAATGGCTTTCTTCCATATAATTGCCCTGATGCAATGCTATAAACTTTTGACTTGAGATATTAAATGGTGAAAGGAAACCACATCATACTAACTCCAATGTGTTAGACTCTGATTAAAAATGGATTTCTGATGAGAAAGTATGTTAGTTATATCATAATTAAAATAGAGCTGCAAATAATCAGTACTTGCTTTTATTTTATATTCTGTGGCACAGTATTTCCCAGAAGGGTATGACTGCATATGGCAGAAATGGAAAATGGAGACATGAAAATAAGGTCATGTCCGAGTGGGTAAGAGGCAACCACCATAAGCAGCCAAGCCAAATCTACTTCGTATGCAAGTGATGGCCCAAGGGCTGGCAGAATTGCTGTAAGGTCTTTGCTAAATCCTGACTCATCGTCATCTGCTCTCAAGTCCCACTGTACTAAATGGGCAATGTCACAACATCTGGGGCCGAGAGATTGTCTTCAGTGGATTCTGATTTGAGTTGGTCAAACAAGTTCAGTCCAATTAAAAAATGGTTCAAAGCTTGCTCATCCCTGAGTCACTCCGACCCACCCCCATTCTTTTCTTACCTAGTTTTAAAAAGTTAGATTGCTACTGTTTATTTTCTTGGGAAAATGAGGGTGGCTGGGAATGTTGGTGGGAACTGTGGAGGGGTTAGTATGTGGAATATCCTCCATGTTTCTATCATGAATCTAGAGATTCTCTTGGAATCTGTTGTGCATTCATTCATTCATTGCTGATATATTCCACAAATATTTATTTAGCATCTGCTTATGTGCCAGAAGTTATGATGGGGCTATGGAATCACTGGTGAACAGTTCTGAAAAGAAACTGATAGTCTAAGTGTGGGATAATGGAAAATAATAGGCAAGCATAACTATTTCTGGTTTTGATAAAACTATGAGAAAAATAAACAAATCATCAGAATTTTGGTGGTATTGAAGTCACGAGGAGGGTAATGCTGCACCTAGTTTAGATGGGACTGTCAGGACGGCTATAGGGCAATTTCCTAAAAGTCAATTCATTGAATGTCAATTTGCTGAAAGCTAATTCAGTACATGGGCAATTCATTAAATGACTAATTCTGTGGGTTTGTTTATGTCCTGTATACTGTTTAGCTTTGGTTTTCATTTTGATTTTCTAACAGTCTTTTCTAACAGTTTTTGTTCTAGGCAGACTCAAGAGCCTGAGGGACAGAAAGCAGGGGAAATTGAAGGCCACCAGGCTGAGGACCACGAGAATAATATATTCATAAGGATATATTCTTGAATAGGAAGAATTGTTATAAATATATTTTTCATTAAGTTATTATTATTCATAAGGATAATACATTCATACGAAAGCTTCACATTTAAGAATATATGCAAGAAGGCAGTATTTATAAAGAATATATTCATAAAAAGAATATTTTCATTGAGTATATTCATAAAACAATATATTCATGAGGAGAATATATTCATAAGAAGAATACATTCAATTTTTCTCTGTCTCAGCTCCCTGTTGTTGTTGCTGGAGACTCAGGGGCAGTCTCAGGAGCAGATAGAGTGGAAGACCAGTGGGCTTACGTTTCTAGCTGAAGTATTGGAGAACTGATGAGAAGACAGCCTAAACATTTCTTAAAATGGTATTATAAAAGCAAAATAAAAACCGATCAACTAAACTAGAAAGTTAAAAGACATAGTTACATTAGGCAAATTGGTCATTTTGGGGAATGGGTTATTCAAGAAATTGGTTATTTGGGGAATTTTTCATTTGGAAAATTAGAAGAGAGATCCATATAATTTATCGCCTGATCTGGGATGTTTTTGAGAGTGAAAGAGGTGCTATTGATAATTATTGCTATGATAATAGGTATAAACCAGAACTTATCTCAGATAAACTGAGATGTCTGGCCACCCTGCTTCCCTGCTTCCTGGTCCAAATGGGCCTTGGGGGCCTGTGTTTAAGACTGGGCATGCACAAACCTGAGGAGCAGGCTGGGTCTGCTTGACTGGATTTGAGACTGAATATGTGGATTGTTTCTTAACATGAATACCATCTTCTGTTTGAAGGATCCAAAGCTGTAGGGTATTGGGATAAGTTTGAAGGAGGGATGTGGTTTCTTGGCTGGCATGCGTGGCAGTTATTACCTTTATGTGGATGACTTCCAATTCTAGATCTCTAGGCCGAGTTCCAAACTCAAGTGCAAGCTAGGCATCTCCCGCAGGCACCTCAAACTCAACATGTCCCAAATCGAACTTCGAGGAAGAGAGTTTAAAGACATAAAAGAAGTCCTTTGGGAAGGATTTCTCATTGTTGCTTGTTCATGCCATGCTTTTCATATATTTTTAACAACCTAAGAGGACTTCTGTCTTCCTCTTTCTTGCCCCAAACCTACCTGCCCTTTAGAGTCAAGCTCACATCTCATTTCTGTGATATCATCTTTATGAAATAGCTTCCTATCTCTCCCGTTATCTAACTTGCCAATTATTTATTTATAATAGCAACCCAGGCTAGTCTTAAGTAAGACCTGTGGTCAGCACCATTCATTTTGGAATTGCATTGTTTTCTAAATATTTCAGATGTGTTAGATATTTTCACTCAGCACTTAGCACATTGCTAAGCAGATAACAGGGGCTGATTAACTCATTTAACAAATATTTAATGGGTACCTATTAAGCAACAGACACTACTCTAGGTGCCAGAGATAGAGCAGTGAACAAAACAGAAGCCCTGATGTCCTGGAGCCTAATTTTAGTGGAAAAGATGGGCAATGAACAACTAAAGAAATTGCTAAATAATGTATTTACAGATACCAATAAATGCCACAAAGAAAAAGAAAGCAGCATAATTTAGGTGACTCTGTCTCTTCTTGGGGTACTTATTAGTAACATTCTGTATTACTCTCAAAAGTATCTGGGTTTGGAAAATAGATTGTACCATAAGTTAAGGGACTAGCGAGTCTTAGGACACTAGTTTTCAGTAGTGTTTTGGAGAAAGCCTGGATATCTGGAAGAAGAGTGTTCCAGGTGGCAGGAACAGCATGTGTAAAACCCCTGAGACAGGAGTACTCTTTGCCTGCGGGAAGTCCAGAAGGCATCTAGTGTGGTTGAAGAACAGTTAAGTGTGGGAGAAAGATGCATGATGTTAGGAAGAAAATGTGGAAGAGACATCTAAGGGTCAGATCATGTGGCGCATTTTGGGCCATGGAAAGGACTTTGAGTTTTACTCTGTGAACGGAAACCATTGGAGAGTTTTGAGTTCAGGGGTGACATAATTTGACTTATATTTTAAAAGGATTATTATGGGTGCTGCTTGGAAAAAAAGGCTACACAGAGAAAAAGGTGAGAGCAGGGAAATCAGTGAGAAGCTTATTGCAGGTCCGGGAGAGAAATGAGGGTTTAGTAAATAGTTGTATATTTTTGTGGCCTGGCAGGTACTCACTGCATTGAAGTCTTTGGAGAAAGAGAGAAAGGAGAAAGAATTTATTTGGCAAAGTTGTGTAAACTTTCTGAAACTTTATCTTACAACCTGCTCAGCCTATCTTGGGAAAGTGTCTTGCAGACTCTAATATACCATACAAATGTTAACTGCTGGCATTATTAGCTATGTGGGATTCTGTTCTTCTGGTTGACAGCATATCAATTTTGCTCTAAACTAGAGAACTCCTTTCTCCCATAGGAAAGCATGTGAACTGATTGCTCTGAAATTTGAGTACAGAGTTTTGTGAGACTTTGACTGCAAGTGGCTACAATCCATTTGTCTTCATAGGTGCACCTGTTCTCTTCATCCCTGGACTTGCCCTGCTTCAGGTTCTTTCTGAGGCCTGGTTCTCTAGCTTTCTTTGATTCTGTGAGTTGCCCATCTTCCCAATAAAGTCCATTTTTATTGAAGTTGCCAGAGTAGCTCTTTGTTGGTTGCCGTCTCTGGGCTCTAAAAGTGATACTTTAGAGCAAGAGATCAAGCAGAGTCAAGATATAGGGGAAAACTAACATAGCCCTGGTATTATTGCCTGCTGCTATCTTGAGGATACAGGGACTGAATTTATTTTTGGGACAGTTCTCAGTGGGAAAGAGGCAGGCTGTAATAATAAAGCAGAGAGTCTTATACCCTACTGAGGAGTAATTGCCATATAATAGCATCATTAAATATTACTGAATTTATAAATGAATGAATAGATTAAGGAATGAGTTGAAGGCATCTGAAATCCTGAATTCCAGACCCAGCTTTGCCATTAACTAATTATGTGAGTCTGAGCAAATCTCTGACAGTCATTTCTCCATCTGTAAAATGGGTTTAGTAGTATCTGCCCTACACATTTCACAGGGTAGTGATGTGACCCGGCATGAGTAAAGGTAAAGGTGAAAGATGAGGGCATGGGAATGTGTTAAAGACTTGGGTGATGGGAAGAGATTTGGGAAAGTGACAGATTTATGCCAAAGGGACAGATTTGTATCCAAAGTGGCGAGAGTGTGAAAATAAGTTAGGCTGATTTTGAGTTCTCAAATAGTCATATCCCAGAATATGCAGTTTGGGAATAAGGACTGGCTCTAGAAAGAACAAAAGATACACAGAGATTATAGGAACTAAAAACTACAGAATACTGCTTCAGAATAAAAGCTGAATGTGAAGGCAGGACTGGCTCCTGCAGCTGTGGGAGCCTGGTTTATCAATCATCAAAGCTTTTCCCCAGACAATAGAACATGAAGATCCACTTTAAGAAATCGAGGTATTTGGCCTCTCCCACAGATTCCCTAAGGGGATTCTTACATATATGGTGTGTAGATACTTGTTGTTCTGGGCTTTTGGCTCCTTTTGGTTACAGTCTGATTTAGCTCGTGTGTTTCATGACAAACAGGATCTCATTGAAGTGATGTGTGGGGCTTTGAAAAATCTGAAATACCATATGAATGAAAGTTAACCATTAGAAGGGACTAGTGGTGTGCTGGTAAACATTTAACAATTGGCTCTTTGAAAAAAATATCGCTAATTTGTGGTGTTTGCCAATTTCTATGATGCAAATAATTCCACAGTGATAGATTTCAAGATACCAATGGCAGACTTTAAAATTCCTCAGTGTTTCACAATTAGCTCTTGAGAGCTAGTATGAGCCAGTTCTAGCATACCTTTGAAAGGGTCTGAAGGGAAAAATAAAACAGACTAGGGGCCTGTGAGGATTAGAAATATGTCTAATTAGGCACAATGCCCAGTTTGTAACACCTTAAAAAGCATTCTTTTTTTTCTACTTTTAAAATTATAGGCTAGCCAGAGAGACAAGATTCATAATGAAAAGTTAAATCAGAGTATATGACATGGAACTAGGTGTCATGTAATTAATTGCTCAGTGGTAGAGATAATGAGCTCCACTAGTACAGAAGAAGGGAAGGTCACAGTTACCTGGAAAGTCTGGGAAGACTCCCTCTGGGAGTGGGTATGGACTATGGCTCACCATGCATGAATAATACCTCAGAGAGCAGGGACGTGTTGAACAATTCTACTGCCCCAGTGCAATTCTAGGAGGTTGGAGAGGAGCGAGTGAAGTTAGTAATGTTTAGTTCTTCAGCTCTCAAGAGACACAAGTGGAAGGTTTGTCTCAATCATGGGAGGAGAGAAGGATGCTTTGGATATAGCTGGTTGTAATGGATGTCTGTTTTTTGCCTATTCAGCTTCCATTCCCCACTCTTCCCTGAAGAGTCCGCATGGTTAGGATGGGACTGACCTGATCTCTAGGACCTATGGGTAGATTCGGGGTTTGCCAATCAGAGTATTATATTTCTCTGGCCATCAAGATTGACTGATGCATGGGCATGTGTCCCAAATCACATCATTGAAAATCGATCCTCAGACACATTTGGTCAAACTGGTAAGATCCTTTGGGCTAGAGCTGCAGGTAGCCATCTTGCCACCACATGGGAAGTGCCTGACTCATAATGAAGTTCAGCCATTGGAAACCAGAGCACAGAGATAGAGGCAGGTTCCTGATTATATTCAAATACCTGGATCAAGCCATGCCTGAAGCTCCAGTACCTCTAGACTTTTTTTTTTTCAATAAATAAAAGCTAATAAAATCCTTCTTATGCTCATGACAGTTCAACTTGGAATTCTGTCCCTGGTAACTGAAGGAATCCTGCCTAATATATTTGTTAAAACTTATAAGACTGGCAAACTGAAAGACATTCCTCAAAAGATTCTTTTGAAAGAGACCTTTTTCACAGCAAGTTTAAAATAGTGCTGGAAACAACATGAAAGTCCAACAATAGGGAGTTGTTGAGTAAATTCTGTTGTGTTCACTCAATGGAATACAATATAGCTATTAAAGAGAATGCTGCAAAATTGAGATTAGGCATATATAAAGATGGTTGCAATATAATGAAAAAACAGGAAACAATACAGTGGTTCATTTTGATCTTATTTTTATTAAAATAGTTTGTATAATTGTTATGGGTAAGGGTTTAGTAGAAGGCTAAACTTCAAAATATTTATAATGATTATCTCTGAATGGTGTGATTTTGTCTTTCTGCCTGCCTGTATTTTCTAATCTTACTACAATGAATAGATATTGTTTAGAAAATAAAAATTATTTGTATGGTATAGAATTATTAAAATAAAAATACTAAAGCAAACCTAAAGGAGGTGAGGGAGAGAGGCAACTTATCTGAAACTAACCCAAATTCTTCTGCCGTTCTCTACCAATAAGAAAGTTTTGTCATTAATGTCTGTGGCTCCAGAGTCACTGATATTGGGTAGACACATGGTATAGAAGACTAAGAGAGTGTCTGATCACACTCATGTGTGTGTGGGAATGCTAGGGGGAATGAGTGAATGTGAATATGTGTGTGTGTGCACAAGGGACCCCATGCTCCATGTGACTGCTGTGGGCAGAAGACTGGGGTGGAGCTGAGTCCACCAGAGGGCCCAAGAGTTGGGGGCATGTGGCTTTTGTCTTCTTAGTGGCCATGGTGACTTTTCTGTGGAACAGATATAAGGAGATCTGTTCCTCAGAAGATGTACTGAGTGATTATTTTATGAAACTAAAAGTGGACCTACTTTTGGAGTGAAAAGCAAGTACTCCTCCTTCCTCTCTTACTAAAACAAATTCCTGGAGCTTTCTTGGGCTTGAAGGAGAGGGTTTTACATAACTCATTTTGAATACAAGAAAAATTAGGTCTTAAGAGGTAAAGAGATGTGCCCAAGGTCACACAGGCATCTAGTGTAGGGGCCAGGACTTAAATCCTGGTCTGTTTTCTAGTGCAGCACTACTTTCTAGCACACCAAATGCAGCCCTTTGCATAAGCGTTCTGGAGCATGTGCTGTATGTATATACTGGCACCATGGCAGTACGTTGCCTGCCATTTCATAGCTGGGTTCCTGGGAAACCAAGCGTGAGCTCAGGAGTTCCACCTGCTTCTGGTAAGATGGTACTCCCTTGGCTTTCCACACCTCCATCTGCAGGAGCTAAGAGAGAACCCAAGAGCTGGAGTGCTCCAGGTTATACCACATAACCGTGGGTGGGGGTAAAGAAGGGTCCCAGAATTCAGTGTGCACCCTCACAATCCCCAACGTACTCTGCCCCCAGCGCTCAGAGCCTCACCACTTTTTATCTTGATACCATCAGGACTAGTCCATTATGCACTTTATCCCAGTTTCCATTGGTCACCGTACAAAGGCCAGGACCCAAGGTCATCCTTCAACTCCTAATTACTCATCCCCGTTCTTCTGAATGAACAATGAGGCAGCACCTCCCTTCAGCACTCTTAATCCTTCCCATCCTGCTGTATCAATCTTCACAGCATTTGTGATCAACTTCCTGGCCTACTGTGTTATTCTTAATCATTCATTAAAAATATTTTAATTATTCATATTTATTATTAATTATCTTAATAAGATATTTAATATTTTTTGAATGTCTACCCCCCTCACCCCCCAACAAGAATATTAGCTGATTGAAGGAAGGGATTGCTGTTTGTTTTGAAGGGTGCCTGATGCACTGTAGATGCTCAATATATCTTTATTGATTGACTGCTGACTAAGTAACTTTTGGGTGGCTCTACATTGGGGAACATGAAAATTATTAGGGGTATAGCAAAAGAAAGGTAGAGAAAATCAGTCCATGATCTTTCTCTTTTTTTTGCATGAGTAGGCACCGGGAATCCAACCTGGGTCTTCGGCATGGCAGGCTGCACCATGATCTCTTGTTCGCACATAATTACACATTGCCGTCAGAAAATATTTTTGTGACACATTTCATTTTTGAAGAAATTGAATTAACTATTTTAAAGTGTTTGTTTTAAAACATAGCTGGGAAAGGGCTGGGGAGGGCTTTTCTGTTTTATGAACCAGCCTATTTATTGCCGCCTGGAGCGTTTCCTCTTTGGGCTGAAGGGTGCCCCTTCTGTCACCTCATTTTTTATTTAGTGACAGTGTTCTATGGCTGATTTCCACCTTCGTTTAAAAGATTTTGTGAACTCTTATACTTCATTCACCCCCTCAAACCCATCATTCATTCGTCTCTTGTACATTCGAATGCTTTGAAAATTGCTGCAATCATAGGTAATCCACAGAATTCTACCTTATTAGCAGCACAGCCAGGAGCTAATCAGAAGTCTTCATTTGCCCTACACAATTTATGCGGGATGGCTGCACCAGTACTTGGTATGGTCCTTTTGCTCTGCATTGTTCCTTCAGCCTGAATTCGTTTGGTTTTGTGCTTTTAGGATCTTTCCCTTTGAGTCTTCTTGCTACAGCTACACACACCTGCTAGGAGTATTTTGACTGATTTGACCATCCATTTATTTAATTATCTGGTCAGTTCTATCAAAAACATCAATTTCTTGGTTGTTTTTTTTTTTTGACGACATCAAACCATTTGATTGATTTGACTAATGAATTCAGTCAAAACAGCTTAACAGCCTTCAGTGGTGACCTGCCTTCTGTCTCAAAGGAGTTCATCCTTTCTCCAACCTTTCCTTCATTTTCTTTTTATTCAATTCCTTCTTTTTTCCTTTCAAACTCTCTGAGAGCTCCTTTTGAGGTGTGTGTTTTTCTTCAAAACTGAGGTGATTTAAATGAGTTGGATTAGGCTAATAGACTCCTATTGCTTGAGGGGACAGCAAGGATTTTCTTTTTTTCTAGCCCTCTGCCTAGTAGGATTCTATGGGTATATTATCGATAATATATATATATAATCTGTTCATAAAACTTATGTTTTTTTAGGTACCCTGAACTCCAATTGTTTTGATATAATGAAGTTAAAGTTAATGGTCCAGTTAGTTTTACATTAATTTACTCTGAGGTAAACATTTTTTATTTTTAAATTTATTTTTTAGTGGGCATGATTTGTAATAAGAGATATTCCATTATCCTTCCCTCAACCCCCAACCCACTCTGGCCTTCATTTAGTTATCAGTATTTATAAGTCACTATGTATATCACTTTAGAGTACTGAATTTAGAAATATTGGAAATTCCTGAAATGAATTCACTGGTGATGGTGTTTTTAACCATTTCTTCCTTCTGCTTCTTATATCTCCCCTTCTCTCACTGCCCCGTAGTTTTACACAAACTCATAAGCAGAACACATGCCACCCAATGCTTTCTTAATATTTCTAAACATTTTTCATATAGAATATGTGTTACATGTTATATTATATGTAATATACTTAGTAATATCTCAGGAACTTGGCAAAGTTGGGGCATAAAATGTTTGGACGATTGTTTTCATTGGGTAATTTGATGTTTTAAGCAGCACAACCCTTTCCTCAACATTTCCTTAAAATGGAAATCTGTCTAAAACACAATCTACACACCTACATTGTAGTAAACAGAGTATACAAAATACAACTGAAACTTTTCTTAATAATGCAGGTCATCCATTAAGAAATGGTGTTGGGTTATAAGCAGATGCTTTGGTTGCTGGGTTTTAATTCAGTCAGAGTGTTTGGTTGCAGGCATCAGAAACGGACTTCTGCTTATTCAGGAGGGGGATGGCTCACAGAACTTTATAGAGGCCTGGAGACAACAAGTTTTGAAGCTAAACTTTCAGGAATAATTGCCAGATACAGGCTGCAGACGCAGTCATATAAGGAAAGTACCACTTCTGCAGCCACTGAGTACTGGATAATACAGTTTTAAATGCAGCTTTTGTGTAAGAGCTTCACCTTGCAGCTACTGCTGATGAAAAAGGCAGAGAGAGGAGAGGAGAGGGAAGGGAAGGGGAGGGGAGGCAAGTGAAGAAGAGAGAGAAAGAGAGGTTGAAGGCACTCAGCCCTGAGCATGGGCTTGCTCTCTGTGCCAAGTCTGGAATGGGTGCTCTGATTGACAGAGCCTTTGCTTCATTGGTGTGCTCCTGTGGCAAAGGAATATCTAAAATTTTCTCGTGTTCTATAGGGAGATTGTTTGTCTTTGCCCTGACTACAAGTCATAAAGTATGAAATTTCCCAAATAGAGAAAGGGGTTTATACTGAGAAGCCAAGATGAATGTCAGATGCCCATTTTGGTTAGATATATAATATCCCAGGACAAATCCTGCCATCTTCTTGAATATGTCCTAATACTGAGCCCAGTGCCTTGCTACTTTCTTTCTCAGGAAAGTGGAGTGCAGTCTGTGCAATTACATGACCCCCACAGCAACATGATTTGTGGCTTTTCTACAGAAGTGATAATGAATTCAAACCAGAATGTGCTAGAGTATTGTCTTATCCTCAGTAAAATTCTTTTGTGTTTTTATCCATGAAGTTTGGCTTCTTTAACACCGTAAAAACAGTATCTTATTTTGTTATGCAAAGCTCCTTTAACTTTTGGGGTTCTTTTTTTTTTTTTTTGGCCATCTTATAGAATTTCAAGATTTTTACCCTCAGACAATTAAAGACAGGTTTTAATTTTGCAACTTTGGATACAACCGAGCATCCTATTTTCAGCTGCATTTCTTTAGTGCCAGGTAATTGTGAAAGTTGGAAATCTGGGTGTAGGTTTATTTAGGTTTGCAATTGTCTGGTTATTAAGAACTTGGAAGAGAATTTGCTGTGTAACTCTGAGCAACTGATGTTTCTCAGTTTACTTTTCTATGAATGCAAGTGATCCAAATTAAATTTGACTTCTGGATGTTGGGACAGTGGTTGCAGTGCTGGGTAAAGCAGAATAGCAGAAATGGAGGAGGAAAGTAGAATTTCCTGACCCTTGGGTACTGTGGTCATGCTTCCTACTTCTAAAACAATCATCCAGAAATTGAACTACCTAAGCTCTTGACTTCCTACGTCTTCAATAATTTTCACACTTGCCCAATTCAGCTATTTTTAAGACTTTTAGAAGCATTAGTAGAGGATTTTTATGGGAAGGAAGAGGAGGTTCAAGACCATTGTCTAAAATTAAAATGCTATACTTTAGAGAGATATTTTTGTTTCAAATCCAAGCTGCAATGTTGGCTATGTGAATGTGGGCAACTTAGTCACCCTATCTGAGCTCCAATCTCCTCTGCAGATTGGGGATAATAGTGCTTGTTTTGCATAGGCTTCACAGATTAAATGAAATAAATACGTAAATTGTCAGCTATTTGGAAAGTGCTCAAAGTTGGATCCACTCTTCTTTGGATTTTATTTATGCGCACTGGCTCTACCCATCTCGAGGTGGCTATGGTATCTCTTTACAGGGTCACTGATGGAGGATGCTATGTCAGTCCAGCGTCTGACAGCTTCTCTCTCTTATGGGAGTAACATGTCACTCTTGGAATCATAGTGAACTTCTCAACTTTTTTTTTTTTTTTAAGCATGGCTTTGTGGGGTTAGGGAGTTATGGCTGTTTTGGAAACATTTCAGCATAGAAGCCATATACCAGAACAAATGAAACTGTGCCAAAATACCTCTTCCAAAGAATTAATTCTGTTTTTTGAAGGACGACCACATATATTTTGCATTATATTTCTTATATGTAGCTTTTATTTTAAAATAATTCAAAAGAAAGCATCATTTTGGCTTATTTTTTCCCCAAAGACTCTAGCTTTCTTCATTAAAATGCCACATTTAAAAAGTAGGTATATGTGCATTCTCTGCCAAACTTCCAAAATATTCACAGCTGATCAGAGGAAGAGGTTGATCAATAAAAAATAATTTGTTCATAAAATGTAGAAGCTGCTGGAAATGAGGTCCCAGGAACAAAGTGCCAACTCAGCTTTAAATAGGAGACAATAATCAAAATAACAAATGCACAAGAGCATTATGGTAATAATAAATCAAATGTCAAGGTTTGCTATGAACAATATGGAAAAAACAACAGAGTGAAGAAATGTGAAATGAAGGATTATCTTTACCTGTGAAGAATCTATTCCAATTATAGATTCAGCCCAGAATTTCAGCTTCCAAAGACCTTAAGGTCTTTTACTGAATAACAACAACAGAACCCTTTGCTTTTCCTACCAGCTCCTAGCAGTTTTGTGTCTAAGGGACAGGCTTTCTCAGAGGAGTGTGTCTTTTTTTTGCAGGTTTAACATTAAAAGAAGGGCTCCTGCAAGCTGTGCTTTAAGGCTGGAGGTATATATCATCAGTTAGATGCAAGCCTGCTTCTTTAGCTGGCCTTGGCCCTAAAGTGCACTTGCTTATCATTTTAGTCTTGACTTCCTAAAGTAAGTGTTTCTTTGAACAAGCAAGACTTCATTACAATAAAATAAATTTATTTTTGTTTCCCACTGTCCCTTTACATTTATTCTGTGGAGTTAGGTTTTTCTCTGACCTTGGATGAAAGATGAAGTTTAGGGCAAATTATAGTACTTTCTGACCACTTCCAGTTAACAGTAGGTCATCCTGTTAGTGATAACATGTCCAGGCTAGTATAATAATAGTAGTAAGTGTATTTCATTAAAGGTTGGTGCTTTTCTTGTTTCTCCAGCTCAGGCCTACTGAAACTGGGCCATTGAAACTGGGGACTTGTTCAGCTTCTTCATTTTTTTCCCCAATGTGCATCCTGCCCCTTCTCCTTCATTTTGAGATGAAGGTTACTATTTTGGATCACTTCCAAGGTAGACGGTAGGGAGCGCTAAGGAGAGGAGGAATGGAGCCAGGAAAGGTTTTACGGACCAGAGCTGTTGTCAGGTGCAACTGAACCTGCCTGGCAAGTGTTTAAATCTTACTCTTTTATGGGGACCTTTGCGGGTTCTGTGGGTACCCCCACTGTTGGGGAGCTCTCACTTGTAATCCATCTCTAAATCTGTTAGTTCTGCCTTAAAAAAACACCCCATATCTAATTTTCTCACGCCTCTTTCTCTGAGCCTTCCTCCTGCTCCAAGCCGCCAACATCTCTCTCCTAGATTATCTCCGCCGAACCACATTTCCTGTTTCTGCTCATGGTCCCTAGACTCTTGTTTCAATGCAGTCACTAGAGGGATCCTTTTGTTTGTTGAGGTGAGAGTCACATAACTTAAAATTATCCATTTATGAGTGAATTTAGTATATTTATAATGTTGTACAAGTACCATCTTGATCTAGTTTGAAATCATTTTCATCACCCCAAAAGGAAACCCCATACCCATGAAGCAGTTGTTCTCCATTCCCTCATCCTCTAGCCAACAGTCTGTGTTCTGACTCTTATGGATTTACTTGTTCAGTATATTTCATATACATGGGATCATAAAATATGTGTCTTTTATGCCTGTTTTATTTCCATCAAGTATGTTTTTGAGGTTTATCGTGTTGTAGCATATATTAGTACTTCTTTCCTTTGAGGGATTCTTTTAACATATATTCCTTTGTTCAAAACTGCCTGTTGGTTTCTGATCTCACTCTGAGTAAAACTCAAAGTCCCTTTGATGGACCATAGGCTTTACATTTTGGACTTCATCTTCCAACACCCACCTGTCTCCTCACTATGAAAGAGCATTGCAGAAATGCTTCTGCCTCAGAGACTTCACATTTGCTGTTCCTTCTAGCCAAGATATTTTCCCTCCAATACCCACACATACCTCTAGTGAGTCTTTTACAAATATCTCTTTCTTAACAAGCTTTTCCCTAATCTTCTGTTGAAAATGGCAAGCTCTCCTTTCTTCTAGAACTCCCACGTTCTCCTCCCCTGCTTTATTTTTTGACCTACTATATATTTTACTCATACTCTTTTTTCCCTCTCTCTTTAGAATATAAACTCAGTAAGGGCTGAGATTTTTATCTGTTTTGTTCCTGTTGTATCCCTAGTACTTAGAATGGGGCTTGACACATGGTAAGTGGTCAAGAATATTTTTGAATCACTGAATGAATGACTTATTACACATATCTTGTTTTATTGTAATTCATCTGTTTACCCAAGTATTTCTCTCTTTAGGCTTTATGCTAATTTGGAAGGTTATGTACTTTAGAAAAGCCATGTTTAGTCCTGATCCAATCTTATGGGAGCAACCTTTTCTTTTAATCCCTATTCAATAATGTAGGTTGGAATCTTTTGATTAGGTTATCTCCACAGAGATGTGACTCACCCAATTGTGCATATTAGCCTTTCATTAGAGGGAGATGTGTCTCCACCCATTCCAGGTTGGGTCTTGATCAGTTTATTGGAATCCTTTAAAAGAAGAAGCATTTTGGAGAAAGTTGGAAAATGATGAGAGAGCCAAGGCAGAGCCACAAGAAAATGTCAAGAGAGCTGTGAGAACCATGAGAGCCCACGCAGCCAGAGACCTTTGGAGATGAAGAAGTAAAACACTCCTGGGGGAGCTTCATGAAACAAAAAGCCTGGAGAGAAAGCTAGCAGACGTTGCCATATTTGCTATGTGCCTTTCCAGGAGAGAGAGAAACCCTGAACTTCATTGGCCTTTCTTGAGTGAAGAAAACCTCTTGTTGGTGCCTTAATTTGGACATTTCTATAGACTTGCTTTAATTTGGACATTTTCATGGCCTTAGGACTATAAACTTGCAACTTAGTAAATTCGCCTTTTAAAAAGTGTTCCATTTCTGGTATATTGCATTCCAGAAGCTTGCAAACTACAGGAGGCTCTTAAGAATAAGGTATAGGTCATGGCCATTTTTTTTTGCTCCCAGCATCAAGCTCAGTTCCTGGCACAAGACAAATTTTCAATAAATAATTAATAAATAAAAGAATAGATGAATCAAAAAAGAGTGTTGAGAGATAGAAAAAAGAAACAAAGTAGTAAACTATTATAGAAGATCTGGGAGGAGAAAATATAAATGCAAAGTAAAGTGGCCAAATATTAAAGGATGAGGGAACCATGGGCATTTTCTGACTGGTGACTTTTGAGGAACATTGTAGTGGAGAGTGGGAGGCAAGTTGCAGTGGAGAGAAGGGTAAGACGGAGGTGACTGAGTGAGATGGTCAGATGTGGAAGACTGCTCAGATGAAACTTGTGAGGTAAAGAAATGGAGTACAGCCTGAGGGGGAGTAGGTTGGGGAAATGTGTGTGTGTGTGTTTGTGTGCCAGTTTGAAATTGTTGTGTACCCAAGAAAAGCCATGATCCTTAATCTTCATTCAATATTGTGGGGTGGGATCTTTTTTATTGTTTCCATGGAACTGTGATCATGTACTTTTAATTAGGTGGTTTCCATGGAGATATATTTCCACACATTCAAGGTGGGGTTATTTACTAGAGCCCTTTAAAAGGGAACCATTTTGGAAAAAGCTTTAGAATCCATGCAACCAGAGACCTTTGGAAATGCAGAAAGAATATGCCCCTGGTGAAGCCATTGAAGCAGTCTGGAGAGAAGGCTAACAGACTTTGCCATGTGCCTATTGAAGCAGTCTGGAGAGAAGGCTAACAGACTTTGCCATGTGCCTTCCCATCTGAAAGAGAAACCTTGAACGTCATTGGCCTTCTTGAGCCAAGGTGTCTTTCCCTGGAGGCTTAGTCTGGACATTTTTATCACCTTAGAACTGTAAACTTGGGACTTAAGTAAATCCCTTTTTAAAAGGTGTTCCATTTTTGATATATTGTATTCCTGCAGGTTTAGCAAACTAATACAGTTTGTATGCTGAAGGAACTAGTGGAGAGAGAGCCCAGATTCAAGAATGCATATTGGATCAAGATTTGGGAAGAGACAGGAGGGGATGGGATCAAGAGGATAAGTGAAGAGCCAGTCCTGAGAAGAAGTAAGGTCACCACATTCTCTCAGGTAGGAGGTATTCAGTTGTCCTTGTTTGGATGCACAGGAATTGGGGTGAGGAAGGGATATATTTATTCATGTCTTTATCCATGCCTATCCATCTGTCTATTCATTTATCCATCTTTCTATCTTATCTATATCTATCTATCTATCTATCTATCTATCTATCTATCTATCTATCTATCATCTATCATCTCTGTGTATCCATCTATCCATCTAATCTATCATTCATCTATCTTTATCTATCTGATACTCATTTTCTTAGAATCTAACCTCATTTCCTTGGACCTTCTGACTGCTTGTCCCCAGAGATGCTGGATAAGCATGTGGTGTTCTAAAGTGGGATTCAGGTAACGAGAACTTTGATCAAGGTACTTACAACCCTCCAAGACATGTAGGTTTTGTGTCGTTTGAATTGCCCCATGCAGTGATTTCTTTAGCCCAAAGATCACTTTGAGGTCAGGTATACACAGTGCAAGATGGAAAACATTAGCTTACTAATACTTAGAATTGTATACTTTTCAAAGTACTTTAGCATTCAAAATTCTTCAGCTAATTGCTTGCATCTATTTAGTTCTCTGCAGACTTGGCAATATGATTATAGGTAAATAATTCCTACCTTTCCCTATAATAACTAGTGAAAGAATTGAGAAATGCTTTTTTTTCTCCTCCAGTAATTACCACTTCTATTTATGAACAATGGAAGGGAACAAAATAAAGAGCGAATGGAAGAAATGAAAAAATAAATCCACACTGACTTGACACTCTGTCCAGTTAATGAACCCTACAGAGGAACCACATTAACACTGCCACCATTTTTAATGATAGAATAACTCAATATGTGCACTCATTCGGGACATTTATAGATCATTAATTATCCACACACGATATTCAAGCTATGAATGTAATTACCAAGAGGCTGGCCAGCCGAGCATCTTAGACCTGCTTCCTGAATCACTCTCTGAAATGTGAAGCCTCCAAGCATAGTGCTTTGCCACTTGGAATCATTTTGGCAAAGTCTCCTTGGCCTTTTGCTTGGATTGACCTGGCAGGCTATACTAAATGCCTGCTTTTAAGTACTGATCCTCAGAGCTGTGATGTTATGATGATTGTGACACCTTGATCATGGCCATGTTCACAGAGGGGAAATAGGAAGCAGATTAGAGGGCCTGATTTATTCCTGAGATTTAGGGGACATTGCTGATGCTCTTGCCTCTGAATCTTTTCTTAAAGGCAGCTTAAAAATAAAAAGGACAATTAATGCTACTGGATAAGAAGCAGCTGAGCAGATGGTTCATCAGAGGCCGAGAGTCTAAACTGATCATAAAACAAGGTGGAGAAAGAGATTTGGAAACAGGGCCACCTTTGGCTCACTTCTTGTTCTCCTATGTGGAATAATTATTTCAGTAATGTGGTGGTTTGAAGCTGTATGTACCCCAGAGAAGTATATTCTTTAAATTAATCCATTCCTATGGGTGTGAATCCAGTGTAAGTAGGATCTTTTGGTGAAGCTGCTTAAGTTAAGGTGTGACCCACTTCATTCAGGGTAGGTCATAATCATCTTACTAGAGTCCTTTATAAGAAAATGAAATTCAGATGAAGAGAAAAAACCATGGAAGCAAAAAACTGAACGTATCATAACCTGGAAGAGAAAAGGGAGAGACTAACAGATGCCACCATGTGCCTTGCCATGTGACAGAGGAGCCAGGACTGCCAGCAGATGGTCTTCAGGAGGAAAGCATTATCTTGATGATGCTTTGGTTTGGACATTTGACAGCCTCAAAACTGTAAGCTGTAACCTAAAAAATTTCCATTGTTAAAAAAACAACCCATTTATGGTATCTACTTTCAACAACATAGCAAACTAAAACAAGTAGCAATTAGGGTGACCTGAAAGAGGGGCCAATCTCTGAAGTGACTTAAGGGTCAGGCATGTGGAGCTTTACAAAGCAAGATATCCATGTGCTGATGTAGTTTCTGGCCCAATCCCTGTGGCTTTTTGATGAACCAGCCAGATGGGACATGGACTTTACATTTACTATGGAGGGAGGGTACACAGGCTTCCTCTTTCTTGCTTCCTGCAAGAAATAATGATAATAATTATCTTTCTGAATATAAACACAATATATGCTGATTTGAAAAGACTAAAAATTTCAGACATGATGTAGAAAGTTAAATTTCTCATGATTCTACTCCACAAAGATAGCCACTGTTTTTTATTATATACTTTTCAGAAGTTTTTCTATGCATTTATAAATGTTTCAGCACATATTTAACTTTAAAATATTTAATGGATATCTTTCTATGCTGATGCATATAGATTTACTTGTCCTTTCTGAAAGCTTAAGACTATATTGTTATATGGCTATGCCACGACTTGTTTAGTTGGTTATTTAGATGAAAACAATTTTTAATTGCTGCAATAAGGTAGAAAGAGGTGGAGTATGAAGCTCCAGGACTTAGTCTTCCCACCAGAACAACCATTAAATAGACAGGGACTGTCTGAAACAACTATTTTGAAATTCTGGAGGCCAGAAGAACACCATATAGCATCCAGGACAGAGCAAGAGAAAGGCAGATAAAATACAGTAAAGAACGATATAAAGAATAGTAAATTGCTCTCTATGTGCAGCAACTCCAATGTCTACCACTGCCCATACCCCACTCTTGCTGCAGTGGGGTCTAGCCCCTGGCTCACTTGCTGGTGACAGAAAGGGACATAAAAATCTTCTTCCCCAAGACCAGGGTTGGGCATGGCCAATCAATTATCACAGCTTTTGGTTAGTGACTTTGAATCACTGGGGGCCTGGTTCTAAAGGTGGTCATTGTTTCAACCTGCCCTGGACAAAGGCCACAACAGAGGCCACGGTGGAGGAGACTTAAATGTGCTGTATTTCCTCAGGGCTGTGGGGAACAGTTAGTTGAGGGGCTGCATTTGCTGGGCAGGCCAAGAAAGCTCAGTTCTGGGGAGCCATGAAAGAAACTCTTGGCACCCCTTCTTATTCTGTCCACAGGGCACTCTGGAGACAGCCTGTGTCCTTCCATGGGTCTCTTGCCCTGTTTCAGCTGCGAAAGACTGACTTGGGAAAGCCCTCTCTAGTGCACTCCTCCTCTCAGGATTTTCCTTCCAGGCAAAAGCAGCTTGAGATGATGAAAGGAGTTTGAGAATCTCTAGAGGTGGACAATCTGGGGTAAAGCATTTGTAGCATTCAAATACCTGGGAAGGGGAAGTCTGTCTCTTCGGAATCAGAGGGGACAGCTAAGCTCCTGTAAACAGGGGAACTGTAAAATGACAAACAAAAGCCTAGGACAAAACATGAGCCCTGTAAAACAGGGACAAGCCTGCATACCTGATAGGAGAGCTGAAGCTCAAGAAAATCTTTTGTCTTATCACCAGCTGGAAACAAAATCAGGAAACAGATATCTCGGGGAACAAATCCCAGAGTTAGAAAGAACTAAAGGATATTAGGAAAATAATGAATGAGCAATATGAGAATCTTAGTAAAGAGTAATTTTAAAAAGGGACCAAACAATTACTGGCATTCAAGACAACAATAACTGAAATGAAAAATGCCCAGAAAAGTTTCAAGAACAGATTGGAGCTGGAAAAAGAAAGAATCAGTGAACTCAAAGACAGGACACTTGAAATGAATCAGACTGAGGAGCAGAAAGAAAAGAATTATAAAAAGTCAAAATAGCTGAAGATACCATCAAGCAAACCAATATACATGCGTTATGAAAGTCCCATAAAGAGCAAAGAGAAAGGGGCAGAAGGAATATTAAAAAAAATAATGACAGAGAACTTCCCAAATATACACATCTGTTTTAGTTTGTGAAAACTAGTGGAATGCCATATACCAGAACTGGAATATGTTTCCTTTTTACATGGGCAGGCACTGGGAATCAAACCCAGGTCTCTGGCATGGCAGATAAGAGCTCTGCTTGCTGAGCCACCATGGCCTGGAATGGATTTTAAAGGAGGGAATTTATTACATTGCAAGTTTACAGTTCTAAGGCCGTGACAGTGTCCAAATTAAGGCAAGGCTATAAAAATGTCTAAAATAAGGTACCCAGGGAAAGATACCTTGGTTCAAGAAGACTGATGATGTTTGGGATTTCTCTCTCAGTTGGAAAGGCACACAGAGGCTTCTTCAATGGCTTCCCTGGGGCTCTGTCTGTTTTGTTGGCTCTGTCGGTTCCAGTGACTCCTTCCAAAATGGTTCCCTCTTAAAAAGCTCCAGTAAGCAGCCCCACATCTCCATGGAAACCATCTAATCAAAAGCTACCACCCACAATTGGGTAGGTCACATCTCCGTGGAAACAATCAGAAAGATCCCACCCAGCAATATTGAATGAGGATTAAAGGACCTGGCTTTTCTGGGGTACATAATCATTTCAAACCAGTTTAACATCCAAGAAGCTCAGAGAACACCAAAGAGGATAAACATAAAGAAGAATATGCCCTATCATATATTGATCACATTACTGAATGCAAAAGACAAGGAGAGAGTTCTGAAAGCTGCAACAGAAAAGCAATGTGTTATGTCCAAGAGAGCTCTAATTAGATTGAGTGCAATTTCTCATCAGAAACTATGCGGGCAAGAAGGCAGTGGATTGAAATACTTAAATGCTGAAAGAAAACAACTGCCAGCCAAGAATTTCCTATTAGGTGAGACTTTCTTTAAAAAATGATGGGGAGATGAAGACATTCTCAGATAAACAAAAGCTGAGGGAGCTCATCACTACTAGATCTTTCCTAAAGGCAATGCTAAAGGGAGTTCTTCAGCCTGAAAGGAAATGACAATAGACAGTGGCTCAAAGTGGCATAAAAAAATAAAGACCTGTGGTAACAGTAACCATTTGGGTAATTATAAATGCCAGTATTATTGTATTATATTGTTTGGTATGTAACTGCACTTCTTACTTCCCACAGTTGTTAAAATGCAAATGCATAAAAAGTAATGATAAACCTATGGTTTTGGACATAAAATGTACAAAGATAA
Organism: Myrmecophaga tridactyla; assembly: GCA_004026745.1. NCBI lineage: Eukaryota > Metazoa > Chordata > Mammalia > Pilosa > Myrmecophagidae > Myrmecophaga > Myrmecophaga tridactyla. The sequence goes on along the minus strand of PVIY010000255.1, from coordinate 42,706 downwards.
ATGGTAACAAGTACATAAAAAAGGGGCAGCAGAGTAGTATAGGAAAAGTATATTTATATGCTATTGAAGCAAAATTGATATCAAACCAAATATAATTGTTATTCATTTAGTATGTCAAATATTAATCCCATCATAACCACAAGAAAAAATAGATGGAAAATGTATATATTAAATCATGTACTTTAGTTAATATTTTAAGTATAAAAAGTGCTATCATCAATTGTAACAGATGTTCCAAACCAATGCAAATTTTAATAGTTCCAAACCAATGCAAATTTTAATATGGGAATCCTGTATTTTATGCATGATTGTTCTGTAAACCTACAACTTCTCTAATAAAGAAGAAAAAAGTTTTAAAAGTATTGCAATGGGAAAGCATGTACATCAGTTTTTTGACCACTCATTCAATTATTCTCTTTGGACATATTCTAGACATTTAAAAATTGGGTTAGTAGAAATATTTATGTCATCTTTTGGTATATATTGTCTAATTTCCTACAAATAGTTGAACTACTTTACACTTCCACCATAGAGAAATTATACCCTCACCAGCTTTCAATATGATTATTAAAAAAAAATCTTTGCCAATCTGGAAGTGAAAAATACATTTCTTTGTTATTCTAATGTACCTTTCTTTGGTTACTAGTCAGACTGAATATCTTTTCATATGATTTTTGGCAGTTTATATTTTGCTTTTGAAATTACCCTGTTTGTGATTTCTTCCTTATTTTTGGGGGAGGGAAGAGTATTTGTCTTTCTAAAAAAATGATTTATAAGAATTCTTTATAGCGATACTTTTTTTTTTACTGTTCTATTTGTTGTATGTTTTCTTCCCCAAATATCTTTTTTTTTAGTTTCAAATATCTTTTAATGTTGCTTTTTTTAAAACCCAGGACCCAATCAAGATTAAGTTCTTATGTTTGGTTGTTAGGTACTTTTAGTATTTAACATAGAACATTTTAAATATAGAACAATCCTGTAACTTCCTCCTCCCCCATAATATTGACTTTTCTTAATAAGTCATTTTATTGTAAGAGAAACTGCTTGAGCAGGGAGATCTTAAACCAAAGTAAGAGTCTCAAATGGTTAGTAAGTTACATTGGCTTATCAAGACAATTAGAGAATTTCCAAAAGGGAAATTACAATAATTGGTTGACACCTAATTTCTGTATTACAAAGGAGGGTCTTACAAATCGAGGAATGATCATAGATTGATTATTGTGGCATACGTTTCTATTTTTGATAGGTTATCTCTACTGGACCAAAACCAGCTATTTTTTTTTTCTATTTAGCTATCTAGTTTTTTTTTTTCCATATTGACTTTTTGAGGAAACTGTTACTGGTTTTTAAAAAAATGTTCTGTATCATATCAGAGAAGTTTCTTTCTATTCTTTGTTTACCCATATTTTTAACCCAGAGTGAGTATAGGATTTTATCAATTGCATTTGTCAAAGTGACCACCTGGGTAGATTTTCTAATATCAATCCATCCTTGAATTCCTGAAATAAATCCTATATAGAGGAGCTATCTTACTCTTTTAATGTGTTGCTGGTTCTATTTGTTAATACTTAGGTTAGGATGCTTGCATATATATTCAAAAGTGAATCTGCCTTCTATGATTTTCTTCACTATCTTGATCATTTTTTGATATGATTATGCTAACCTTGTGAAGTGATTTCTTGAAAGCCTTATAAGACTGTCTGTAGTTCTAACATCTGGAACTTTTTCTCAGCAATTTTAATCAATTTCTGATTAAAAAAAATTCAAGTAGGATCTTAGAAAATTATCCTTTTTCATTTAGACTTTCACATTATAGGCATAAAGTTATAAGTAGCATTATTTTACTAAAAATAGTCTTTTCCCCATCTTAGTTATATTTGCTTTCTCATTGGTGATGTATTATATGTGCTCTCAGACTTCCCCCCTTTGTCATTATTTGTCAAACATCTCAATACTTTTTTTCAAAGAACTATATTTTGGATTTACTCAACAATTCTGATTATTTTTAACTTCCTAATTCATTGGTTCCTTTTGCTATTTTGTTTTTCTTTTTCTAGCTTCTGAGTCTAATGCTCAGAAAATATTTAGACATTTCTTAATTTAGGAGAAAACTTGTTTAAGGATATTATTTTTCTCCTGAGTAAGATTTTGTCCATATGCCATAGAGTTTTCTACTTAGTGTCTTAATACTTGTTCATTTCTAAATTTTTAAATTAAGGTCTTATTTACTCTTTGACAAAAGAGCTAGTTAGAAGAGGTAGGTTTTAGGTTTAATTCCATTTTAATCAGTGAGCAGGCCTTATAAGATTTCTACTTTAAAAAAACTTACTGATATTTTTTCCTCATCTATTACATGATTTCTTTTTCTATATATTTCAAATAAATGTTCCACAGACATTTGAAAAGAATGTGTCTTCTCCCCTTAGAGAGCTCTCTTTAGGCTTGCTGTGATGTTAAGCTTGTTATATGTATTTTTCACATATTTTGTATATTAATTTTTTTGTCATCTTGACATTTTAGGTATGATTTGTTAACCTCTCCCTGTATACTATGTGTGGTGGTTTGGAGCTGTATGTTATGTACCCCAGAAAAACGTGTTCTTAAACTTAATCCATTCCTGTGAGCATGAGCCCATTGTAAGTAGGACTTTTTGATGAGATTGCTTCAGTTACGTTGTGGCCCAATTCAAACAAGATGGGTCTCAATCTTATTACTGGAGTCCTTTAATCTGAAATTCAGATTACAGAGAGAGAAAGCCACAGAGGGAGCAGCTAGAAGATGAAATCAGCAGAACCCAGAAGAGAAGGGAGAAGCCAGAAGAGGCTGCCATATGCCTTACCATGCAACATGCTAAGGGGCAAGGATTGCTGGCAGCCAGCTTCAGAATGCCACATCTTTGAGGAGAAAGCATCAGCTTTATGATGCCTTGATTTGGACTTTCTCTTAGCCTCAAAATTGTGAGCAAATACGTTTTCATTATTTAAGCTGGACCATTGCATGGTATTTGTTTGAGCAGCCCAGGAAACGAAAACACCATGGTTTTGACAATACTTTTTTCTATTTCTAACACTTCTTTTTACTTTTTTTTGGAATGAGTATAGTAACAAAGTTAAAAGCACTGATGCTGGTTCCAATCTGCCTGGTTTGAGTACCAGCTCCAGTCTCATGAACTCACAGACATTGGACAGATTTCTTCAACTATAAAACCATATCACCTACTTCACAGGGTTTTGGGGAGGATTACGTGAGTTGGTGTATATAAAAAGATTAGGACAGGGCCTGACACATTGAGAAAGTTGTATTACTATTTATGTTTCTGCTGCTGTGATATTCAGAGGGTAAAATTTCATGGTTGCTGTTTATTTTGATGAGTCTACTATTAATCTGTTTAAAACAACCTTCCTTGTCCCATTTATAGACTTTTGTCTTCAATTCTGTAGGAGCTAATATTAATCAATATTGATATGTTGCTTCTTTTTGTTTGGCTCTACCTGGACTACTTTTGGGCATCCACATATTTTCAAACTTCTTGTAGTATTTTGTTTTAGATCATCTATCTCTTTTGTAAACAGCATATAGCTGGCATTAGTTTTTAAAATTTTCTTTAAATCAATCTGAAAGTCTTTATCTTTCAATAAGGGAATTTAACCCAAGTACAACAATTGGGGTCACTGTTATTTTTGCTATCTTAATATTTTTTGTTGAATTTGTTTCTACATCCCTCGTCAAGGATGGATTGTTGCCCTATGACCGTCTAGTGCTTGTAGGTAAGTTTAGACTCCTTTTTAGGTTGGTATGGCCAACAAAATTCTGATTCTCCTGCTTCCAAGTTAGGAAAACCCAGAAGCTAGTAAGAGGGCAGTGTGTGTGGTCATGTTCCTTTGGGTTGCTGGAACTGAGTTCTCTCCATAGCTACTATTTCAGCAATACCTAATATAAGCTGGCTGCTTTACTAGACACTTTTAATTTATATTGTTTCATTTAGTCCTCACAACAACTCCAAGAGGTAGGTATAGTTATACTTATAAACAAAGAGACTAACTAAAGAAATTAGGGAATGCTCCTGAAGTATTGAAGAGGACACACCCTCTGGTGTGTGAATTCACTCCCTTTCCCATCATGCACACATTGGATACAGAGTAGGCTAAGAATTGAGTTCCTAAGAGAATAGGGTGCCAAAGCTGTTGAGAACAGTGGGGCTTCTAATTTCAGTTCCCCTATTTCTCATACCAGTTTAAGTTTCCTCTAAAGTTGATTGTGCTGTAGTTGACAATCCAGAGTCTAGTGTTATTCTCATTGCTAGAGGAAAAAAAGAACCTTAGCTCAGTGGTATGTGCCACATTCTGTATTTCACTTTATTCGTCTTCTTTTTAGATACTAGGTGTGGAGTTAGTGGGATTTGTGACTGCTAGTCTCATAGAACCCCACAGAAAGCTTATGCTTTCTCCATCTTTTTATCTCCAGTGCTTTGAAGAATGCCTGGCCCATAGTGGTGCTAATTCTTAAACTGACTGGGGCTCCAAAGAGGGAAGATTATCTTACATTAAAGTTTGAATTATGAGGTTTTAGGAAAAGTCCCATAGAATAGAAATGCATTATCATAAGATGATGCTTTTTATAACCCCTATGACACTATGTATAATGCAATAAAAATAAACATGTCTATTGCTCTTTAGTGACTTACTCTGAACTAAAGTAGCGTGGGCTTTCAGTAGGAGACGGTTTGCGTCACCACGGGAGGGTGGAATGACAGTGACATATGAACGACATTTGCATTGCTAATGGAAGTGAGGACATCCAACCAATAAAAATGCTTCCCAGCCAGCTGCTGGGGAGACATATAGCCCTGATCTCACAGGGATTCCATATATGAAAAAAAAAAATGAAATGAAAACTCCCAGCTTACATCAGGGAAAACTGCTGCAAAGCTTTAATGAGATCCCTGGGTGAATCAGTTTTTTTTTTTTATGGGCCTTTTTTTACTTCCACAGATATCTGGCTAGACCTTGATTGATTGTCAGGCTTTTTAAGTAGCATTGATTTTTACTGCTGCGGTAGTGAGATGATGAGGTCATTGCATTTTGCCATGTTATCAAAGTTCTTGTTAAAGTAACCTGGGGGTTATAAGCACATGTAGGCACTGGCTTCTTGCTTGTTTGAAGCAAGTTTGAAAGATGGGAAAGTTGAGACAAATAAAATGATAAAGGAATAAAAAGGAGTTCTCCTTTCTGGTTGTGAGGGGGAATTTCAGGGTTCTATGAATTCTAATGATAATTCATAGCTATTAATCTTAGCTTATCGTTTCTCTTCATGAATAGTTGTCATTTATTGGGCATATGCAACCACAGAAGAGAGGGGCTGCTCTAAGCGTTTTATATACATGAGCTCTCTGTATCCTCACTACCCCTCTATGAAGGTGGGTGTCATAAATGAGGAAACTGAGGTTCAGAGAGCTAGAGTAACTTGCTCAAGGTTGTCTAATCAAGGTCAGAGCTAGCGTCTGACTCCAGAGTTCATGATCTTAACTGCTAATTTACCATTTGACCTTTGTGTAGGCAGTGAGAGATTTCCTTCAGGTGAGATCAGAGAGCAAGATTTGAGGCTGCTGCACAAATGACAAACCTCTCTCTCCCACTTGGACCCTGAGATTGGGAAAACTGCAGCCAGCACAGTGCCTCAGGACACAGCATCCTGACTCCTCACTGGCAGAAAGTGACCACCTGAATCTGAGTGAGGCAGTGCCCATGAAGGGACCTGAGAGGGCTTAGCACATGTTGGGATTCCTCCAGCTACCATCTATTGATTAGTGGCTGCCAGAGCTTTAATCCGATTAGAGTCTGTAAAACTGGTTTTCATCTCTGGCGCCTGACTCAGGTTTCAGAGCAAGGGGAAAAAGTATGACATCACCCCTGCTTGCATCTGTGCTGGATGGCTAATGAAATTACGTGATGGAATTGAAGACCATTAAAGTCAATGTTGGTCCTTATTATTATTAAGAGTACTTTCAAAATTTACTGCACCATGGGGTAGGCTCGAAAGCATCATTTTTCTTAAGTGTGTTCATGGCTTGGAGTTTAGTGCACAGCTCCGGGGATATGGAGAATGCTAGTAGCACTGAGAATCAATTCTGAAATTTGCAGGATGAAAGTGCATGTAGCTCTTTTGCTGAGAAATTAAGAAAATTCTTGGATTTTTCCGGAAGGAGGCATTATGATGACCTCCAATTGAAAAAGCCTAAAATGAAAGAAATCATGTTTATCAAAGAAATACGAAGTACCATTTTTGCCATCAGCATCTGTAAAAGTATATATTTTTAATTTATGTTGTTAGTGTGTGTTCTAGTTTGCTAGCTGCCGGAATGCAATATACCAGAAACAGAATGGCTTTTAAAAGGGGGAATTTAATGAGTTGCTAATTTACAATTCTAAGGTCGAGAAAATGTCCCAATTAAAACAAGTCTATAGAAATGTCCAATCTGAGGCATGCAGGGAAAGATATCTTGGTTCAAGAAGGCCGATGAAGTTCAGGGTTTCTCTCTCAAGTGAAAAGGCACATGGCGAACACAGTCAGGGCTTCTCTCTCAGCTGGAAGGGCACATCGCAAATATGGCATCATCTGCTAGCTTTCTCTCCTGGCTTCCGGTTTCATCAAGCTCCCTGGGAGGCGTTTTCCTTCTTCATCTCCAAAGGTTGCTGGCTGGTGGACTCTCTGCTTCATGGTGCTGCAGCATTCTCTGCTCTCTGAATCTCTAATTCTCCAAAATATTTCTTCTTTTATAGGACTTCAGAAACTAACCAAGACCCACTCAAATGGGTGGAGACATGTCATCCGTTAATCCAGTTTAACAACCACTCTTGACTAAATCACATCAACTAGGGAGATGATCTCATTACAGTTTCAAATATACAGTATTGAATAGGGATTATTCTACCTTTATGAAATGGGATTTATATTAAAACATGGCTTTTCTTAGGGGGCATACTTCCTTTCAAACCAGCACAGTGTGCAAAAAGAATGCTCAGTTCAGGTCAACAATCGTCTGCTGAGCATAAATTATAGGTATTGAGCTAGTCCCAGGGACACACTATCCTAAGGGAAGGGACCTTTCTTGTTTTGCTCATCAGTGTGTTTCCAAGGCCCGGCTAAATGTCAGTCATGCAAAAGTTACTCTCTCTCTCTTTAAATATGTCTCTCTCTATATGTACATATATAACAGAACCTGTACTGTAAGGTCTGTAGATCTTACCTGAACAATTCAATGAATTTATGCACACGTGAGTGTGCACACACCTGTGAACCATCACCCAACTCAAGCTAGAGAGCATTTCCCACATCCCAGGTTCTCAGGCCAACCTCCAAGTCACCACATTCCCCAATCAGAGGGAACCACTATTTTGAATTTTATTGCCACAAATAAGTTTCGTCTATAAATTCTTACAAGTTGAATCTTCATATAATGGAGTCACGCGATATATTCTCTTTTGTGTCTGGCTTCTTTTTCTTATCTTTATATCTGTGAGATTCACCCACATTGCTGCCCATAAGGTTATGCAAGAGTAGTTTTTTCTTTTTGTTGCAGTGTGCTATTCCATTGCGTCATTATTCCACAATTTATTTTTCTATTCTCCTATTGACAGATATTTGAGTTGCTTCCAATTTTTAGCTATTATAAACAAACCTGCTATGAGCATTCTTGTCCATGCCTTTTGTTGGGCCTCTCTATTTCTTTCTCTTGGACATATGTGTAGAACTATATCTGCTGAGTCATTTTAAATCATTTTGAATTGCTGAATTGAAAAATAGAGCTCTTTATTTGGCTTTGTCCTACTTAGTTTTCACAGAAGACCCATAGTCACTACCAAACCTTCCCTTGGTGGAAGATAACTCAGTGACAGTAAAGAATTGGAGAGAAATATATATGTTTCATTATTATTTACTTAATAAGAATGACAATATGACCTTGAATGTTGATTTAATGTATAAAACAACGTCAAAGAAACTCAGTCAAAATCTAGTACCTTTTTTAGTAAATTCAATATTATATCACAGGTTATATAGTAGAAATTCTTATGTAGCATATTAATATTTATTTTAAAATGCAATTTTTTTTATTTTTTAAAAACATTGCTATTGTGTGTCAGGCACTGTTCTAGACATTGGGGCTATAGCAGAGAACTTCCATATAAGGAAAAGTTCCCGCTATTATAAAATTTAGTTTCCAGTAGAGAAGACAGATAACTGAACAAAAAATATGTGCTATAAATGTGTAACCAAGGAAATGTACTGTATAAAAAATTTTGGCAGATTACAGATACATCTGCTTTAGTAATAGATTTATGGATGACTTCTATTTTAATCTATCTATACATAGGTTAAAATCTAGTTAATGAAAATTTAATTTATGTGCATAATAATAATAAAACAATACCAGGCAGCTATCCATGTGTTCTAAGCACTTTCCATGGATTATCTCATTTAATCTTCACATTATCCCTATGATATAGGTACTCCCCATTTTAATGGTGATTTCGGAAGAACTCTCCAGAGGACTGAGGTCCACTCCGGGAATCACTGAACTCAAGAGAAAGAAGTTATACAAAGAAAATGTCTGTGAGTACTTTGACTAGTGGGATATGTTGAGGTTCATTGGGGCCTAATTTCACTCCTATTTCCCTCTAGTGTTCAGAACCAATTAAGAGATAGTCAAGAAAACAGACAGAGATCAAAATATGACTTTGGCACAAGTAAGTTGACAGTGAGGAACTCTGGAAAGAGATAGACTTAGGCACGCAGGCACAAGGCAGTATGGGACAGACAGACCTTTCTCAGCAGCGGTGGAGTGGCCCCCTCTGCTTGGGACAGCCGGCAGAACATGTGCTTTCTGAGGGTGGTTTGGTTCCAAGAGTGAGCTAAGAAGGAGCATGGCTACTCCAAGTGCCTCCACACCCCACGGGGAATGGAGAGAGGCCACAGTGCTATGCTAATGGAACTCACTCCACATGGAAGGAAGCACTGGAGCCTTGGAAAAAAGAACTTTCCTAAAATCCATTAGGTATATATGCTATGGGAGTACATAGACTCAACTTGTACTGAGTCTTGCAGGAAAACTAGGAGATAGCCAAATGGAGCTTGAGAGGGAAAGATGCTTTTGGTCTAGAGCAGCAATATGGATCCAGCCTATCGCCTATTTTTGTAAATAAAGATTTAGTGGAACCTAGCCAAGCTCATTCACTTATGTATTGTCTCTGGCAGTTTTTGTGCTACAGTGGCAGAATTCAGTAGTTATGACAAAGACCATCTGAACCACAAAGCCTGAAATATTTACTATCTGGTTCTTTACAGAAAAATTTGCTAACCCCTGCTCTAGGCAGAGGGTAATGCATGGCAGTATCAAAGAGGATGGCGGTGTGCTGGGGATATGAGGTTGGGGACTGTAAGTGGTTTGATAAATGTTGGAGCATGAAGCAAGAGCTAGGTAGTAGGAAGAGTTGAAATGGGTTACAGTGGTGAAAGATGCTGACATGTTCAGCATAGCAGCCCATGGCAAGAAGCCCAGAAAAGGTGGTCAAGCAGATGGATCCCTGTCTCTCTAGAACTTTAAAGTCTTCTATAAAGAGCAGTGATACAGGAGGAGAGATTAACTGCATTAGTCACTTGCAGATAAATGGACAAACACTTAACAAAAAAGACTTTAAATCCGTAAAGAATACACAAACCACATAGAAGAGGGACTTGTGGAAGTAACATGTTTAGAAAGGATGACATTAGTCATTTCTCTTCTCGTGATATGGGGGGAAGGGCTCAGAGAAGAGGTGAAATAGCAACAGCTATTCAAAGGAAAGGAGAATGGTGAATTAGAAGGAGGATGTATTGCAAGCACAGGGATACAATTCACAGTTGGGGTGGTAATACTAAATGCAGTGAACATCTAGTCTCTTTTCTGGGAGAATGAGAGAGGAAGGGGAATGAGGTGAGAAGAGGAGCTCTGAGCAGAAGGGGACCAGGTCTTGGGACCAGTCTTTTCATTTTAAAAGACAATATCCTTCTGTAACCCCAGCTATTAGGAGTTAAAAATTATTAAGGTATGAGCAGTCCTTCCTAGCTCTAACCATTTTACTATCAAAGGGAGATTATTTTCACTTTTTGGCTTCTGGGGTGTTAGTAAAGCTGCTCAGAATAATGGATAGAAAATGCTGAACTAGAAGGAAATAGGGCATAGGAAATGAGAAGAAATAAAATGATTGGAGGTAGGGTTGCAGAGTGAACGGAGAATACATTGAGGAAGGGAGAGGGAGGGTGGGGAGAAAGACTGCAGCCAGCACCTCGGATGAGGCTGGGGAAGAGGTTTGAGGAGTTTAAAGAGAGATGATGAAGAATGGCAACTAAATGATGAAGAATGGCAACTTCAGGGTGTTTTGTTATTGGTTATGAACTGGGATCCATTTTTTAAAATGTTTTTCAACAAGCTCAATAAAGGTTAGGACTGTTGTCATTTAATTCTTGGCTGCCAAACAGTTATTTCAGTTATGTGCAGTTGTTAAGTAAGTGCAGAGACTAAACCATGGAAAGTCTCTGAGGTTTTTGTTTGTTTGTGTTTGAGGTCATGCTGGGTTCTGATTTTTTTAGAGCTATAAGATCTAAAGGACACTTACTCAGCCCCCTGTGACTTTGCACATGCTATCCTCCTCTCGGAAATATTTTCCTCTCCCTTGGCCCCCTGGTGAATTTTTGTATATATTTCTAGGTAACTCATTTGGCCTGCTCTTTGCACCTTTTGTGGCCTTTGCCCACTGTCCTCCCTAGGCAGCAGTTGGACATTTCCTCTGTTCTCTCACGGTGCCCTGTGCCTGTTCTCCCCACTGCTTCCCATAACATAGTACACCAGTCTCCCTACCCAGGTGATGAACTTCTGGAAGAGAGGATTTTGTCTTAGTTATTTTCACATCTGTAGCACCTAGCACAATCCCTGGCACAGAGTAGGTGCTTACTATATGTCTGCTCGATGAATGACTTAGGAGAAATCATGGGTCAAAGAGTGGATGAAGAAACTATCCATGACAGCAACACTGAGAATTGAGCAGGGCAGGAGAAGTAAACAAGTCTGAAAAAGATAAATTATGCTGGGGCAGGAATTTATTCAGAATTCTAACAGGACTAACTAGAGGAGAAAAACTAGGATTGACAATTAGGGACAGCCCAAAGCTAACTAGCAAAAGAGACTGTGCTTTGAAGACCAGGTAGGGCTGAGGGATCAAGAGAGTAAGTTTCGTGAGTCCAGTAGGCAATGGGCCCAGAGATCAAGAGTGAGAGTAGACAAGAAAAACAGCTCTGGCAAGTCTAAGAGAAGGAAAGTTCTGAAATCATCACTGTTTTCCAGTCTCTTCGTTATAGTCTTTTTTTGTTTGTGAGCAGGTAGGGGCTTAACAATATGTGTGTGAAGGCAGATAGTTAGAAGAAGCCTCGGTGAGCACACTTTGCTTCTCAGAGCATGTGTGTATCTGGATGGTTCTTACAAGGAAGTGGAAATGGTCTAGGTGAGACCCGAGGTGACCATCAGTGTTTTTATGGCTGTCACACTGGCTACAAGAGTGCATATTAGGGCTTTCCTGGCTGTATGAGATGAGCTTGGGTGAGGGTGGAGATCCTCATTTTCTTAGGACAGAAAGTCCTTATTTTCTTAGGATCCTGAAGTAGGAAATGTTGAAACTGTCACTTGCCCACACTTATCTTTCTTGTCTCCTGCTGTAGTGAGTTTGGGACTATCCTCTAGGAAAAGATCTGTGACCCATCTATCATATTTGTTTACATGTATTTACAATTAGGGATCACTGAATAATGAATTTTTGAATTAGTATAAATTTATTTTTAATGTCAGATGTATTGCATTTATTCTTCATAGCAACCAGTGAAAAAACGAGACAGTTTTGATGAACACAAACATTTGGCATATCGTGTATTTGAGAGCACATGTTTCTTTTAGTTATTTATTATCAATAATAGCATTTATCAAATCTTAACTACAAGCCAGACATTGTAAGATAGCCACCTCATCACCTCCCATTGCAGCCAAAGTGCTTCTATTCTTGGTCAGGAATAAGTTTTTTGGGGGAGGCGCGAGTGTCCACTACCACCAAATATGGTTAATTCTTCTTCCTAAATATTTGTTGTTTTTCTTTAATTTTCAGATTTTTTGAACAACTTTATTGAAGTGTAAATTGACATACAATAAACTGCGCATATTTAAAGTGTACAGTTTGATATATTTTGACAAGTATACACCTGTGAAACTAACCACACTCAAGATGATGAACAGGTCCATCACTCCCCAAAGTTTTTTCACATCCTTTTGTAATCCCTCTGTGCTGGTTTGAAGCTATTATGTACCCCAGAAAGCTATGTCCTTTGACCCTCATTCAGTATTGCTGGGTGGAATATTTTTTATTGTTTCCATGGAGAGATATCTCCACTCATTCAAGGTGGGGTTGCTTACTGGAGCCCTTTAAGAGGGAACTATTTTGGAAAAAGCTTTAGAGCCACCGGAACCAACAGAGCCAACAGAATGAACATAGCCCCAGGGAAATCATTGAAGAAGCCTGGAGAGAAAGCTAGCAGACATCACCATGTGCCTTTCCAGCTGAGAGAGAAACCCTGAACATCATTGACTTTTTGAACCAGGGTATCTTTGACTGGACACCTTAATTTGGATATTTTTATAGCTTTGCCTTAATTTAGATGTTTTCATGCCTTAGAACTATAAACATGCAACTTAATAAATTCCCCTTTATAAAAGCTGTTCCAGTTCTGATATATCACATTCCAGCAGCTTGCCAACTAGAACACCCTCCCTTCCACTTATTTTTGTTCCCTCCTCTCTCCACTGTTCCATGCAACTACTGATCTGCTTTCTGCTACTATCGATTAATTAGCATTTTCTAGAATTCTGTTTATTTATTATTTTAGGTCTGGCTTTTTTTTTTACTCAGTAATTATTTGATTGATACCCATGTTTTTGCATGTATTAATAGTGCATTCATTTTTACTCCTGAGTAGTATTCTATTGTATGGTTATACCACAAATGATTTATCTATTCATCTGTTGATGGATATTTGTGTTGTTCTCAGTTTTTGGCTATTACAATAAAGTTACTATGAACAAACAACTATGCAAACCTTTGTGTGGACATATGCTTTCATTTCTCTCTGAAAAATACCTAGGAGTGAAATGGCTGGATCATATTGGAGGTATATGTTTACCTATTTAAGAAACTGCCAATCTGTTTTCCAAAATGATAGCACCATTTTATATTTCCGTCAGCAGTATATGCAAGTTCCTGTTTCTTCACATCTGTCTTACTTTATTAGCTGCTAAAAACAAAAGCCATGTAATGCGTTGGTTTCAACAATGGTACTTACAGGTTTGAGGTCAGGAGAAGTAAAAAATTGAGGTGTCAGCAAGTGATATGTTCTGTCTTATGACCGAGGCATTCTGGTGCTAGCTGCTGACAATCCTTGGTGCATGGCTTTCCTGACACGTGACAATTCACATGTGAATTTTATTGACTTCCAGCTTCTTCCCATGGCTTTTTCTCTCTGTCTTAATTTCATTCTATTTATAAAGGATCCCAGTGATTCTGATTAAAACCCAATATGAGGGCGGGCCATGGTGGCTCAGCAGGCAGAGTTCTTAACTGCCATGCTGGAGACCGGGTTCACTTCCCAGTGCTTGCCCATGCAAAAATAAACAAAAAAACCCAACATGATTGAGTTGAGCCCCACTTTAGCTGATGTAACATCTTGAAGAGATCCTATTTGCAGTGGGTCCACACCCACCAGAATGCAAAGACCAAGAACATGTCCAAACTGGGGTCCACCATTCAATCCACTACAACATTGTGCTAACATTTGGTATGGTCACTCTTTTAAATTTTAGCCATTCTAATGGGGATGTGTTATCTCTTGTGGCTTTGATTTGCGTTTCCATAATGATTAATGATGTTGAGCATCTTTTCATGTGCTTATGTGCCATCCGTTTATCTTCTTTGGCAAAAAATTTGCTCAAATCTTTTGCCCATTCTGTATTGGATAGTTTGTTTTCTTATTATTGATTTCAAGAGCTCTTTATATATTCTGAATACAAATCCTTTATCAGGTGTAAGATTTTTAAACATTTTCTTCCAGTCTATGGCTTGTCTTTTAATGACCTTAACAGTGTCATGCAAAGAGAACGTATTTTTGATTTTGATGAAGTTGAATTTATTAAATTTTTAAGTGGATTGTGCTTTTGTTGATGTATCTAATCCCAGGTCACAAAGGTTTTCTCATATGTGTTATTCTATAAATTTCATGGTTTTAGGTTTATTTCATAGTTTAGGTCTGTGGTCCATTTTGAGTTAGTTATTATATGAATCACAGTTCTGCATTTGTGTGTGTATGTATTTGTATGTGTTTATGCAGATGATTGTCCAATTGTTCCAGCACTATCTGTTGCAAAGATTATCTTTTCTCCACTGAAATCCATTTATATCTTTCCTGAAAATCAGTTTTCCATATATTATGCATCCATTCCTGTATCCTTTAGTCTGTTTCACTATTCTATTTGACTATCTTATATCGATAGCGCAATGTCTTGATTATGTAGCTTTATAATGAGTCTTGAAGTTAGGTGCTGTTAGTCCTCCAATTTTGTTCTTTTTTTTTGTCAGTTATTTAGTCTATTCTGTCCCTTGCATTTTTTTTTTTTAACCAAAACTAGCTTTAATTTGTCCAAAAGCCATACTGAGCTGTGTAAAAACTGTTTCTGGAAGGTAAGCCCAGAGAAAGTCTATGATGCATTCCTGTGCTCCCCAAGAGGCCTCTAGAAGTTCTCCAGCAAGCCTGGGATGCATTTTTGCTCATTCTGTCAGAATTCCAGACTCCGGCCATCCCCGATGTTCTCTGCACATTCCTTGATGATGTGCCTGACAATTTTGATGGAGCTTCCTTGCATGTTTAGGATCTAGTAAACCCTCTGACGAATTTGGGGGACATTGGCATTGTAGATCTCAGCCATGATGTAGCATATATGTAGGAGAACAAAGAGCCCTGCATTCAAGTGCCAGAGATAGAATTCATCCTCGATGTCGTTATCAATAATCTCTCCACGCCGGACCATGTCACGTTTTTCCCCTTCAATCTTGTCAGCCACCTGCATTGCTTCCAGATATTTAAAATGCAACTCCATGAGTCTGTCAACCTTCTCACTGTCATTTTCAGTGAATTTATTCAGAAGCTGGGTCCGCTGCTGCCCTCAGGTTCCACAGGAGGGAAGCCAGGATCGAACAGACATGTTCTTCATGTTCCTTTTCGGTTGTTCCCACTTTCTTGATCATCCTGGGGGATTTCATAAAGAGGGGAAAGATGGTTCATAAGCCAAGGATGTCAACAAACTTATGGCAATTGTCTGTGCCCTCAGGTCCAATCATAGTATGGTCCAGTACTTTGAGGGCACTGCTCCGGGAAATTTTCTTTTCTCTGAGCATGAGATTCATCAGCTGAAGACCTCCACCCTTCAGGAAGCGCTCACGATTGGAGCTAAGCATAAGGCAAGAACAGAGTGAATCAAACAGATTCTCCATCATCTCTTGCTCCTCAGCTGTGCTGGGATTGTGTCTTGTAAACACAGATAACTGCTGAAGAAGCGCATCGATTCCATCCAGCTCCCCCAAGCAATTCTCTGTTTTCATCGTTGTCCTGGAGCAATATGGCTAGCATTTCACTACGATACAGTTTGTTGGCATCAAAAGGCATCTTAGCCTTCAGCCTTTTCAGCAGCTGCTGGAGAAGACCCTGCCGGGCAGCCTCTGTACAGGTCTCCGGTCGGAACTCAGCCGTGTTTTCCACAATAGCCAGAGTTTAATGGACGTCATCTGCCTCTTCTTCCGCAGATTCATCCAGGCACTCCAAATTCTGTACCAGCAGTGCTACCACCTGCCCATCCACTAGAGCATCAATGAATGCTTCTGCTCCCTCTTCACTCTCATGTAAGGTATCTATATCTGTTAATTCCTGAAGCAAATCAACCACGGCTATGGACACATCTGTATTATCATGTCCAAGCAACCCTAAAAGAGCCTGCACAGCATTCAGCTCCACCAGAAGATGGTATAGGTCTGGCATGGTGGCCATCACATGCATCTCCTGAATGATGTCACTTAGGTCCAGCTCAGATTCCATGAACTTCTCTGGATTGTCTGGAAACTTGATCTGCAACTCCTGGTTTTTGTATGATCTCTTTTCAAACGTGAGGATCATTTTCTTCACTGAGTTTTCATCCAGTGGTTCCTTCTCTTCCTCTTCCTCCTCACCCTCTCTGTCAATAATCTGAAGCAGCCTTTTTTTGTCACCATCTGCTTCTTCAACTACAGTCATTTCCTCTTCCCAATAGCGGCCACATTCTCGAGTTCCAGCTTGTCTCCGATGCATTTTCAGCTCCTCCTCTTCATCATCCCGGGGATGTTTTGTGCCCCTGTTGGGCTGATAGCTCAGAAGTTTGCCTATGTCCATAGTTCAGGGTCCTGCTAACGCCAGCTACGGGAGTTCCCTCCACTCACGTTGAAGCGAAGGCCCCTCCCTGTCCCTTGCATTTTCATATGAATTTTAGAGTGTTTGCTAATTGCTGGGATTTTTATTGGAATTGCATAGAGTTTCTAGATCAATTTGGAAAGAAATAATATCTTAATACTGAATCTTCTGAATCGTGAATAGAGTTTTTATTTAGGCCTTTCAAAATTTGTCTCAGCAGTGTTTTATTGTTTTTTTATGTTCAGGTCTTGCACAATCTTTTTTTCAGAGTTATTCATAAGTATTTCATATTTTTAAATAACATTACAAATGGTCTTTTTTTCAGCGTGTGAATCTTTGTTATTAGTACAGAGAAATATGATTGATTTTTGTATATTGATCTTAAATACTGTAACCTTGCTAAACTTGCTTATTATTTCTAGTAGCTTTTTAATGAGTAGGTAGCTTTTTTTGTGTGTGTGCTGTATGGCGGGAGTCACATTTCATTCTTTTTCCATGTGAGTATCTCCTTATTGCAGCACCACTTGTTGAATTTTTGTTTGTTTGGTTTTTCATTTGTTTGTTTGCTTTGTTTGGGAAGTGCATTGAACCCAGGTCTCCCACATGGCAGGCAAGAATTCTACCACTGAACTACCCTTGCACCCCTGTAACTTTTTAATTAGCAAACTGGACAGGCACACATCCATACGGGAAGGTCAGCCTTCCCAAGCATCATTGTAAAGTTGGATTTTTAAGCTGATCAAGAATGCCCTGGGAAAGGCTCTGTGGTGCAGCTTTTAAAACAAAAGGTCTTTCATGGTGAATGGGTTGGGGCAAAAGGATAGTGACTAATTACTCCCAGATAAGGGCCAGGAAGGGAAGGGTGTCTGAAAGACATATCCAGTGGTTGGCAAGAATAACAGGATTTGAATAAACATGAAAAGTGTGTCCACGGATACTTTTCACATGCCAAATGGCAGGTAGGTCTGCAGGCAATGGCTTGCCACTCTTGCAGATAGCTGTAGGGTTGGGGTGAAGAAAAGGACTTCTGTGTCATGTCGATGTTTCTTCTCCATCAAAATGAGAAGAGAACACTCTTCTAAACCAACCCTAAAAGACTGAAGTGGAAAGAGTGTTGGCTATGTTCTACATGATATTAACTATCCTAGCTGATAATTGGAAAATTTACCTAAAGCATCTGAAATTTTATTTCCTGGATTAATGATATCACGTAGGTAAGATGAGTTGTTGGAGTAACTTAGTCTGTTTTTAGCTGCTTATTTTATGTCTCAAAGGCACAGTTGTTATAAAATAATAATAAAAAAAACAGCAGTCTGTGGCAACAGATTGGCTATGCCAAGAGAAGGATTGAAATGAGTCAAATATAACTCCAGTGTTTCTTTTGTGGAAGTTGGGCAATATCGTCTGCAGTAAGAGGAAAACTTGGCATAGCAAAAAGATGTACAGATAAAACTTACATGAAGTTGATCAGGGAATTCAGTTTTATGCAAGAGATGGTATGACTGACTAAAATGATTGATGCCCCAAATCTGCCCTATAGGGTCCCTTTGTCTGACGAGATACTGTGGTGGCACTCTTGAGGGCACGATGATGGATAAGCCAAGCAGACAGAGATCAAGACTCTCCATCTTCCTCCATCCTACCCCAAACTTCTCCATTCAACCAGAGCACCCACCTCCTTTTGAAAAGAAATTGTGCTATATATTAGAACTCCACAGCAGAATTTATTTTTGAAAAGTTTTTTTGATGTGTTTAAAACCGCTGAACTAAATTAATGAAAATGATCAATGATGAATGCCTTCCTCACAAACAAGGAGCAAAAAAGTCAAACAGAACTTGTGCTCTTTGTCAAAGTTGAAGGGAATCACTTCCTTCCTAGCATCAGGTCTTGCTAAAGTGACAAATTCCTGATAACCCAATGTTAGGAGTGCCAAGTATTGCTTAGGACATACTTATACTGAAAATTATTCACTGCTCATGTGAAGTTCAAATTTAACTAGATGTTCTATATTTTTATTTGCTAAATATGGCAATCCTATGAATGTATAAAAAATCATAACAAAATAGTGAATATATTCTCTAATATAATGATTTTGCTAAACATTGATAAAAAAATCTGCAAATCTCAACTACACGCATCAAAGTACATTAATCCTTTCTCCTGTCATGCACACTTTCCCCCAGCTATCAACAGTCCTTACTGGAAGGTGAGAAGGGAACAGGAACTGTCAGTGCCTTTATTTTAGGCCAGAAGGACCTCATTCCCCAAGAACACTGAAGGAAAATTAGTCTAACTTACGCCATTGAACCCATTTTTCCAATTCTTGGTTTTTATTCTTAAACATCATCGACCCCCTGTTTGAAGTTTTAGACTGCAAGCTTTGATTAGAACATCGATAGTGAACTAAGCACTTCACCAATGCCAAATACTTCTTTCCCTCAAAGGGATAATTAAAACAAATTTTTTTGTTTGTCACTTTTACCAACAAATCTCAGCCAATTTTGTGCAGTTTATATATTATCTTGCCAAGCATTAGGTTAATGCTACTGAAAAAACAGCTTCACTTGGTTCCATATCCCTGTTCTTTTCTTTTATAAATGTTTTAGAGGTTTGAACTTATCAGAGAATGCCCTAGGTAACTGCATTGGCTTTCCAGATGTCTCTTGCATGGCTTTCTCATTTAAATCATATCTCAATAAATACCATTATAAGAAAGGTTTCCAGAAGATAAAATTAAATCCATGTTCTGGATAATCTTTATATGATTATTAATTATTAATAGCCACTTTTAGTTATGTACTAAGTGCTTTACAATTACCATCTCATTTAATTCTCAAAACCATATGAAGTAGGTGTTATATTCTCATTACAAAAGAGGAAACCAAGATACAAAGAGGTAAAGCAATTTGCGCAAGGTCACACAGCTGGTAATTTGTAGAACTGGGATATGGGCCCATTGCAAAGGGTGCTTTGTTATTCTGGTTCAAGTGAATTCAATAATAATCTGATAGAATGACTGCCCATATTAAAGTCACTCCAACAATAAAAGAAATAGATTGCTCATTTCCTGTATTGTGGGTAGGATAAGATAGCTAAGCTCTCCTAGTAGGTTTGTTCTTCCAGTGGAAGTGTTTTTTCTTCAGTATCTCTTACTCTTCAGCCAGAAGAACTTGGTATCTAATTTAATGCCATCACATGTTCCAAATAATTAATTAAAAAAATATATACAACAAAAGTCCACCATCTCATAAGCAAAAGAGGAAATACCTATATCTTTGTATCTCCATGGTATTTCATTCATCCTGCTGTGTTTAGTTCCCTTCGCTTGTGGATGATTATTATTGTTATTATTTTAGCAGAAGTTGTATGTGGCGTTCTTTCTCCTCCAGATCCCTCATCCTGGAACCTGATTTCTAGCAATATGTTAATTTTAGCATATTTTATTTCATTAAAATAATTAGCAGCTCCTTGAGTTCATTACAGTAAGAGTTTACCTCATTTTTTTAAAACTATCTAACACTTATGTGGTGGTGCTATTTTAACTTGGAAAATAATTCTCCATAAATTATTTCTGAAATTTTTTTCCCCCTTAAATTTGGTACATTTAACCACTTTCAATTTATAATGGAGTACTGATTTATGCACATTAATTTCATATCTTGCCACCTTGCTGAATTTGTTTATTAGTTCCAATAACTGCTGTGGATTTCTCAGGATCTCCCAAGTATAGTATCAAATCATCTGCAAACAATGAAAACTTTACTTCTTTCCAATTTGGATGCATTTTATTTATTTGTCCTGCCTGATTGCTCTAGCTAGAAGTCCTAGCACAATGTTGAATAATAGTGGTGACAGTGGGCATCCTTGTTTTGTAACTGATCTTAGGGGGAAGGCTATTAGTCTCTCTCCATTGAGTACGTTGCTGGCTATCAGTTTTTCATATATTCCCTTTATCATATTGAGGCAGTTATAGTTGATTCCTATCTTTTGGAGTGTTTTTACAAGAAAAGGATACTGAATTTTGTCAAATGCTTTTTCAGCATCAATTGAGATGGTCATGTGATTTTTCCCTTTTGATTTGTTAATGTGCTGTATTACATTAATTGATTTTCTTGTGTTAAACCATCTTTGCATTCCTGGTATAAACCCCACTTGGTTGTGGTGTATAATTCTTTTAATGTGCTGTTGGATTCGATTTGCTAATATTTTATTGAGAATTTTTGCATCCATGTTCATTAGGGAGATTAGCCTGTAGTTTTCCTTTCTTATAGCATCTTTACCCAGTTTGGGTATTAAAATGATATTAGTTTCATAAAGTGAGTTAGGAAGAGTTCCTTTTTCCTCAATTTTTGGAAAAGTTTGAGCAGGATTGGTGTTAGTTCTTTCTGGAATGTTTGATAAAATTCCCCTGTGAAGCCATCTGGCCCTGGGCTTTTCTTTGCAGGAAGAGTTTTGATGACTGATTGAATCTTTTTACTTGTGATTGGTTTGTTGAGATCTTCTATTTCTTCTTGAGACATTGTAGCTTGTTTGTGTATCTCCAGGAATTTGTCCATTTCATCTAAGTTGTCTAGTTTGTTGGTGTATAGTTGTTCATAGTATGCGCTTATGATTTCTTTTATTTCTTCAGGGTCTGTGGTAACGCATCGCTTCGAGTATCTGATTTTGTTTATTTGCATTCTCTCTCTCTTTTTTTCTTTGTCAGTCTTGCTAGTGGTCCATCAATTTTATTGATTTTCTCAAAGAACCAACTTTTGGTTTTATTGATTCTTTCTATTGTTCTTTTGTTCTCCCATTCATTTATCTCTGCTTTAATCTTTGTTATTTCTCTTCTCCTATTTGCTTTGGGGTTAATTTGCTGCTCTTTCTCAAGTTCCTTCAGGTTTGCTGTTAAGTCCTCAATTTTTGCTCTTTCTTGCTTTTTAATATAGGCATTTAGGGCAATAAATTTCCTTCTCAGCACACAGCCTTTGCCACATCCTATAAGTTCTGATAAGTTGTATTCTCATTTTCCTTCATCTCCAGATAGCTACTGATTTCTCTAGCAATTTCTTCTTTGACTCACTGGTTGTTTTAGAGTGTGTTATATTTGTGAATGTTCTCATTCTTTGGTGGTTATTGAGATCCAGCTTCATGCCATTGTGATCAGAGAAAGTGCTTTGAATAATTTCAATATTTTAAAATTCATAAAGACATATTTTGTGCCCCAGCATATGATCTATCCTGGAGAATGTTCCATGAGCACCAGAGAAGAATGTATAACCTTGTGCTTTCGGGTGCAATGACCTCTATATACCTGTCAGGTCTAATTGATTTATCAAGTTATTTAATTTCTCTATTTCCTTATTGATCTTCTGTCTGGTTGTTCTATCTACAGAGGAGAGTGGTGTGTTGAAGTCTCCTACTATTATTGTTGAAACATCTATCGCTCCCTTCAGTTTTGCCAATGTCTGTCTCATGTACTTTGGAGCTCCTTGATTGGGAGCATAAACATTTGATTGTAATATCTTCTTGGTGAATTGACCCTTTAATTAGTATATAGTGTCCTTCTTTGTCTCTTATGATGTCTTTACATTTAAAGTCTATTTTTTCAGATATTAGTAAAGCTACTCCTGCTTTCTTTTGGTTACAATGTGCATGGAAAATCTTTTTCCATCCTTTCACTTTCAATCTATTTGTATTCTTGTGTCTAAAATGAATCTCTTGTAAGCAGCATATAGGTAGATTATGTTTCTTCATCCATTCTGCCAATCTGTATCTTTTAATTGTTAAGTTTAGCCCATTAACATTCAAAATTATTACTGAAAAGGCGTTTCTTGATTCCACCATCTTATCTTTTTAATTTAATTGTTAGACATATATATTCTTTTCCTTTTTTCTCTTTGTGTTCTTTAATTTACCCTTACTGGTACTCTTCAATTCTGTGCCCTCCTCCAGACCTCCCTCTCCTCTTTTTTTTTTTTCAGCCAGCAGAACTCCTTTTAGTATTTCTTGTAGTGCCAGTCTCTAGTTGACAAAATCTTTCAGGACTTGTTTGTCTGTGAAAACTTTAATCTCTCCCTCAATTTTGAAGGACAATTTGGCTGGGTACAGAATTCTTGGCTGGGAGTCTTTCTCTTTCAGGATCTTGAATATATCATACCCTGTGTTCTCACCTCCAGTTGAATGGTCTGAACTCAGTCTTATTTGATTTCCCTTGTATGTAGTAGATTGTTTTTCTCTTGCTGCCTTCAGGATTTTCTGCTTCTCTTCAACATTTGATAGTCAGATTAGTATGTGCCTTGGGGAAGGCCTATTTGGATTTATTCTGTTTGGAGTCCTTTGGGCTTCTTTGACTTGTATATTTGTCCTTTATGAAGGTTGGGAAGTTTTCCCCCATTATATCTCCAACTACTCTTCCTAGCCCTTTATTCCTCTTTTCTCCTTCTGGCATACCAATGATTCTTATATTTGCATGCTTTGTTTTGTCTGTCATTTCCCTGAGTAACTATTCAATTTTTTCCATCTTTTTTGCCATTTGTTGTTTTGAGTCTTTGAAGTCAATTATCCTGTTCTCTATATCACTTATTCTTTCTTCTGTCTCTTCAGATCTGGTGTTGTGTGCCTCTAGCATGTTTTTTATTTGGTCAACAGAGCC
Organism: Myrmecophaga tridactyla; assembly: GCA_004026745.1. Classification (NCBI taxonomy): domain Eukaryota; kingdom Metazoa; phylum Chordata; class Mammalia; order Pilosa; family Myrmecophagidae; genus Myrmecophaga; species Myrmecophaga tridactyla. Next base: position 19,508 of record PVIY010000255.1, on the reverse strand, counting down.
TGTAATCACTGTGATTTCCACTATTTTTCTATGTATTCTTTCAAATTCCTCTTTGTGCTCTTCTACTGTCTTCTTGATCTCCTTTATGTCATTTGCCATCCCACTTATTTTATTAAATAGAGTTGTATGACCATCTTTGATTAGTTGTTCCAATGTCTGTTTCTCCTCTGGTGTTTTAATTTGGTCATTAGACAGGGCTATACCTGTCTGCATTGATTTGCTTAGTGATTTTCTGCTGTTGTTCTAGTTTGCTAGCTGCCAGAAAGTAACACACCAGAGACAGACTGGCTTTCAATAAAAGGGGATTTATTTCATTAGTTCTTCAGAGAAAAGG
>PVIY010000255.1:0-19074 GCA_004026745.1 Myrmecophaga tridactyla | reverse complement strand
CATTGGCTCATGTCCACAGCAACAGAACTAGGTACCTTCACCTGGCCAGGTTGACACCTGAATCTAACTACCACAGCTGTCTTAATGGCATGTAAATATCTTGATTGATTTACTTTGGGAGTTGATTTCTTTCAGTTGTCTAAGGCCTTGTGTATGTGGGATGGTTATACAGCAGGGAGTAGGGCATGGGGTGGGGCACTCAGTATGGTAATTTGTTTCAGGTCAGGTGTGGGCATAGATTGGGGATGTTACACTGATGCTTATGAACGTGGATGACCAGCAGCCAGGGAGGATGTAGCTGTGTGGGTGCACCGGTCTGGGGGGCATAACTCTGGTGTACACTGGTCTAAGGCACGGGGTCCTTTGTGTGCATGTGTTGAGCTATGGCAGCAGGTCGGCATTATGCCTTTGTGGATTGGGGGCAGATGTGATCTGGCTGTGCAGGTCAGCAATTTCTCAGAGTAGGGAAGTGAGGCAGAGGGCTATGTGCATGTGTGGTTCTAGGACTGCTGTAAAATGCAGTTCCCAGAGCTGAATGATGTGCTTGGGGCCCCACGCACACATGTGTGGGCCTGGGAGTGCCATAAATGGATGCGCTGAGCTCAAGGAGGGCAGGGTGAGGTTGTGCAACACTGTAGGTGGGAGGCAGGTATAGCCTAGGTATAAAGGTTAGTACCCACGGCATTTATGTGGTGGCCACAGCCTGTAGGGAACAGGGAGGGGGAGGTAGTGCCTGGGAGGGACGCAGGAGAGGTGGGTTGGGCTGCACTTGAGGTCGGTGTGTTGGGGAGGTATGTGCACTGGGGGCTGATGGGATGTGGGTGCCTGGAGTGCAGGGAATGGGAACGGGTGACGGGATTCAGTTGTGTGAGGTGTGGGGTGAGTCGCTGGTCATGGGGCTGTACTGGTGAGGGTAGCATGCCCGAGGAACACGGCCTGGCTTACTTCCTCGTCCTGTGCTCTCATCTGTGCAGTTCCTCGGGGTCCGCACCTCTGCCCCAGTATCCAGCTTTCTGCCTCTCAGTTCCAGGGCCTCTGCAAACAGGGCTGCTGCATGTGGTGCAGAAGGCTCTCCCAGGTCAGCCGCACTCCCAAATCACTGCCTTGGTTGCCCTCCTGTCCCTTCTCTAACTTTTCCGTGGAGCAGGGCTAATCTGAAACTACTCTAGTCAGCCATCTTTCAGAAGTCTACTACCTCTACCTTTGATTCACCGTCTGTCAGTGGCAGAGCTCCTGTTTCACTTCCCTGGATTCTCAGCACCCCCGGGTCTGAGGTTGGTTTTCTTTTACTCCTTCACCATTTTTTCTGCTAAATGGTCTTCTTTGAAAAGTTTCTGCCTGTTTGCTTAGGGTGGTGAACAGGCTGAAAGAAGAGTACTGTTCCGTGAAGAGGGAGGAGGGGTTCATTGATATTCTAGCAGTAGATTGTCCATCAGCTGACGTTGAAGGGGAAGGAGAGGCACTGTCTGCAGAAGGTCTAAGATGAAGTGCAAATATGATGTTTGGGAGCACACTTCAGCACCTGTTTCACAGTAACTGGGACTTGGGCTCAGTCCTGGGCTTTCTTCTCATTCTGTTCTCACATCTTGGATGATCTTATCCTGGTCTATGGCTCCAAATGACACCTCTAGGCTGATGGCCCCACAAAACCTTTCTTTTGACCTCCATATCCTCATGTCCAGTTGCCTGGTGGACATGCCACTTAGATTTTTAATAAGCAGGGCTGACTTAGCATATTCGAAAGAGATCTTCCTTTCCAAATCTGCTCTTCCCTCATTGTTCTCTCTTGTGGTAAATGTCCCCTTCAGTCTTACTCAGGCCAAAAACCTAGGCCTCATGGGTTGCTTTCTTTTTTCTCTCACTCCTTATATCTAATCAATGAGCAAATCCTGTCAGCAATGCCTTCCAAAGATGTTCAAAATCTGAACAGTTTTTCCCACTCACGACTATCTTCCTAGTCCAAGCTGCTACCACAGTTCTTCTAGATTGCTGCAAAACCCCCCTCCCCACTTCTTCCCTTCCCCTCCTCAATCGCCTCTTCACATAGAGTGAATAGTTTAAAAACTTAAGTCAGATCATGGCCCTTTTCTGCTGAAAATCCCACAAAGTTAATTCACTTCACTCAGTATAAAATCCCAGACTCTACATGATCTGCCCCCACCCTGCCAATGCCTGGTGTCATCTCCAGGGACCCTTGTCCCAGTCCAGGCCTTTTCACCTGGAACCACCTGTTTCTATGTCTGACTTTCTCACTTTATCTCTCTGCTCAAGTGTCACCTTATTAGAAAGGTTTTCCCTGACCTAAATAAAATCGTACCTTCTTCTGACAGCAGGCCCCATTTTATTTTGCTTTTATTTACTGTGTATCCCCATTACCTAGAAAATGCCATTACCTGGTACAAGGTAGACACGCAGTAAATATTTGTATTCAGTAAATTTAAATGAATTCATCAGTTCCCAGACAAGAAAAGAATTTTGTAGTTGTTGATGATGTTGATTTTCCTTTAATATCTTTAATTCTGGGTTCCATTATCACCTTGATTTGTATCTTGTACAATCATGGGTAGATGGCACATCCCAATTTCTTCATCTATCAAATGCAAGGTTGGGAAAATTGGTGTGTAAAGATAGTTTTAGGAGTATTTTTCTGAGATTATACATGTGGAATCTCTTCTGAGATCCGACCATAGCATGCACACAGCCCTACACCTGTGTCTACAGTGGTGGAGGCAGCCTGCGCTTCCACACTTGCTTCCCACTTTCTGATTCTGTGCTGGTCGGGTTCTGGTGTCTTGGTCAGGTGATGTGCCCAGTTGTCTGGTCAGGCAAGCACTGCCTTGTTGCTGCAAGGATATTTCATAGCTGGTTGATACATCAGAAGGCGGGTTTATTAAATCATCAGTCAGTTGATTGCAGGTGTGGCTGATTACATCTTTGATCAACAAAGGGCATGTCTCCCACATGAAATAATCCCATCAGTTGAAGACTATTAAAGAAGAAAAGAGACTTATTCACTGTCCTTTCCTGTGGAGTTCATCTAGACCCTTCATTAGAGCTGCCAGCCTGCCCTACGGATTTTGACTATTCCATCCCCACAGTTGCATGATACACCTTTATAAATCTCATATTTACAGATATCTCCTGCTGTTCTGTTTCTCTAGAGAACCCTGACTAATACAGATTCTTTCCTCAATCACTTTACATACTTGTGCCAGGAGCAATTATGGGATGTGCTTAAAAATGTTAATTAGTAGTAACTGAACATTGAAGTTTATGTACAATTTAGAGTAAAATGTTGGGGTGGGTTCAAGATTATCTGTATAGTAACCTGACCTCACTGATGTGTCTTCTGCTATGCTTTCCTGAGTGGGAGAGAACTGGAGGGCTATGATAGGAATTATGCCTAATCCAATGAATGCTTTGTGTGTGAATGCCATTAGTTTTATATGTTGTGGTAAAACTAAAAAGGTTAGAACTACTAATGTTGTGATGCTTGCATTATAAAGGTAAGAGATGTGTTCTTTCTCTTCCTAGAACTTATAGTCTAGATTAAAAGATAGGTCATCTTTGTACTGTAAAAAAAGGTGTGTGAGAATCAAGTTAGTGTGTTTAAATGCCAGAGGAGTGGTGCATTTTTTACTTTAGGATGGAATACTTCTGGGCTGAGATTTGTTCATGGGTGTTGGCTCAAGAAGAAAAAGACTTGAGTTGTGTCATGAGGGCTAACATTAAGGAATGTCCTTCGGGAAATCCCTAAGTGGGGCCTGAAGCTCTTGGTGTGGACATTGTCCTGGATCTTCCATTTGTCCCTCCAGATCCATGTTCAAACCCTCTCCATTTTGCTCTTGGCCTGGAGGCTAATTTGTATGGATCATGTCAATGGGGACCATGCCCTCTGGCTTCCAGTTGGGTTTGGTGGTGTTGGTGATGAGCCAGCAGAGAAAGGAGTAGAGTGAGATCAGGGTGTTCATTAACTTGAATCCCTCCCTGCAAACTCATCTTGAGTTGGCTGTGAAACTCAAGGAAAGTCACTCCTCCTCTCAAGAAGCCAACTCTACAAGATGCTCTCTCTTCTTTGGCTTAGGGTGAAAATAGCTTGGCTTGGCACTAAGCCTCAGGTTACTAGACTATTCCCTGTGGTCCCCCTACATTCACACCTTTGTAAGTAAAGCTTTTTGAATTACCCTAGTTCAGGAGGTCATCTTTTTCCTGTGGGGACCTTGTCCTTTGCAGTCATGTATCCAATCTTCCTTTTAATAAGACCTACAGATTATGACTAATTTTCTCCAGCAAGATAGGCAAGATCACTGCTCCCTTTACAGAAAGAGAAGCCCGATATCTGCATCAAAACAGAATGTGTAACAAATTTCTAAATCCTCATCCTTGTGCTTAATATCCCATTATTTTGGGATCCTGCTTACTTGTCCTCATTAATATATATGTAAACTTGGATGGATCAAGAAAGAACTTACCCTTGGTATCCTACATTAGTTGACAGTATAAGGATAAGTATCCAGGGATAAGAGTTGTAAACCAGGAGGCAAACATGGCTGAATGATCATTCTATAAGTAAAGTAAAAGGATGTTATAATTGGCTTTCATTAATTTGAGCTCTCAGTTCTGCCCTAGAGAAAGTAAAGAGTACCACTTCTGTTTGCTAGGGCTACACTTTTGGTCACCTTCAGAGGAGTCGTATTCTCGCTGCAGGCAAGACTCCTCTGTTTTCTGTCCTAATCTCTGAGTGAAGTAGGCCAGCTCTGGGGCTGAGGGCCTTTTGAAGAATTTTTACATGGGGGCAGAAGCCAGATGGCAATATGAGTAATATCTGGGCTCCTCCTAGCATTGCCTCTGATAGGGAATTGGGTCATGTGAGACTCTTTGAAAGGTCTGTAGTGTCTTCAAATTCTCTCTCACTGTGATCAAAAGATTTGAAGTACAGTTTGGGCCGGGGAAGTAAGTGGTTCTAAGCCTGGCAGACCCACAGGAGATGAGAGTATTGCAGATCTTCAGAGAGGAAGGGCAGGGGAACCTCAATCAGAATTAGCCTTGAAAGCTAAGGCCAAACATCAGGGTACTAGCTGCAGCCAAAGCAAGTTCAAGATCTGAGATATACCGTCATGCACCTGTGTGCTTGAAGGGTGTCTTATTTAAAGGGACAAATTTTCTTTATAAACCTTTCAATAACTAAAAATGTGATGAGATACTTAAAAGGAGGAGACCTCCCCAGTAGCCTGGTGTGTGCCTGGAAGCTGATGATACTCATTTGGCTTTGGGCTCTTAGCTCAGATGCTAGATATTTGGGATTATCCAGCCAGTTACCACACTGGTACTGTTTTCCTCTGCAGGGATTTCCCTTTAAGCTCTCTAATAGAGACACTTTGTTTTCCCTAGTAGAAGAATTTGGTCATCCTTTCTGTAACCATCTGTAGTAATCTGTGCCAGAGTTTGTATTTATTGTCACAGCATGAACGTAGCCTTTTCTCCTCATTGTTTTAGCACTTGGTGTTCTTGCTGGTAATTTATGGGGTGCACTTTTCTTCATGTTCTCCAGCCTGCTTATAATCATTTTCTATTTTGAAAGCAAAATCATGCAATAGAAGATTCTTCATGTACTATTCATGAATTTGGGTGTGTGCATTTTAACTTTGTGAAAGAGTAGAGACCCACTGTGGTTTGTTGGAAAACCTCTTCCACCATTAAGTGATATTTTTGTGACATCAAGTCAGAAACTTCTAGAACTTGGAGCCTATTTATTAATTTACTATGGCTCAAATTGAAATTGAGTTGGAACTTCAAGTATGCAACACAGACAATGGCTGATTGCCTTTGTAATAAATTATGCCTCCAACTCTAATAGCTGCCATAGTGGTGAATGGCTGTGGTTGAGATGATAGGTTTAGTGGCATGGCTCTTCTGAAATATGGTTAACTTAGGATAGATAGGTGAGTACTTGGTTTTTAAAATTTTTTTATTGATACAACAATGTACAAGCTCATACATTCTTAACATATAAGCATTGCATACATGGTGTACAATCAATGGCTCATGATATCATCCCATAGTTGTATATTCATCACCATGATCATTTTTTAGAACATTGAGCACATGCTTTTGCAATTTTTTTTCTTTTGCAATATTTGTAAGGTCTAAATATGAAGTAATAGTGGGACCAAGACTAAAATAAAGAGGAATGCTTCTTTGTCATCTCTTTGATTTTCTCTCAATAGCTACCTGAGGACATTTTGTTCTGACTCTCTTCTTAGATTTACCAAGCTTCACAGGCTGCCTTGATGTTTTTGTCTCTGCTTCTGTACCCTTTGCTGAAATTCTCCTGCAGGTGAAACTCTGAGTAGTTACTTACCCTTATCCAATAAAAGCATCAGTTTGTGTCCTTAAGCCTTATAATTCAATCTTCAGTGTAGTGAAGGATTGTTGCTTCCTTTCTAGCCAGAACTTAAAAGCCTTCCTTGCTGTTTCTCTTAGCTGAAGTCAAAAGAGGAACTCAAAGATTGCACACTACAGTTCACGCAGGAAGATCTTTCACTAGTCAAGAACACATTCCCTGTGGCCGACCCACTTGTTCACTGTCCAATTTACTATATGCAGAAACTTAGTGGTTTTTTCAAAGAAATGGCTGCAGCTTTCAAAAGCAATATTAGGCATTTGGTGAAGTCGTGTTATAATATCAATAGCTTTTATGCTCCATGCAAATAATATCTGACTCACTTCATTTATTCATTAATTAATTTATTCAGCCATTCATTCATAAAACGTTTCTGGAATTCCTGCCAAATACTAGATGCTGTGCTTGGTGCTAGAGAAATTAAGATGGATAACTTTTTTTTTGATTTGTTTTTGTTTTTGGTAATGATATAAATCCAGGAGACTCTAGTTGTGGTGATTAGAAGCTGTATGTACCCCAGAAAAACTTTCTTGAATCTAATTCATCCCTGTGAATGTGAATCCATTGTAAGTAGGACCTTTTGAGAGGTTCCTTAAGTTAAGGTGTGGCCCACCTCAGTTAGGATGAATCTTCATCCTATTACTGGACTCCTTTATAAATGGAATGAAGTTCAGATATGGAGAGAGAAAGCCACAGAGGGAGCAACCAGAAGCTGAACCTGGGAGAGAAGGGAGAGACCAGTAGATACCACCATGTGCTTTGCCATGTGACAAGCTAAGGACCAAGATAACTAGCAGCCAGCCCCAAAACGCCATGGCCTTTGGGGAGAAAGCATCCCTTTGATGAGGCCTGGATTTGGCCTTTATCCCTAACTTCAAAACTGTGAGTGAGCAAATTCCCATTGTTTAAGCCGACCCATTGCATGGCATTTGCTCAAGCAACTAAAGAAACTAAAACACTAGTAAAAACTTGCAAGAATTTGTTAACTGAGAGTTGAGAATTAACAAATAATTTTGATTGCTGAAATTTTCTTACTTTCTCCTATATTGTAAAATGACCAAGGGGAAATGCCTGAGGTTGCTGAACTGTGGCCCAGCTGCCTTGATCTTTGATAACGGCTGTAAAACTATATAGTCATCTTGTGATTACAAAAATCTTGACTGGCCCTGCTTGTATCCCCTTATCCTGTTTTTCAACTTCAGAGTCCTATGATATAAAAGATGTTAATTAATGAAAGAACTTGAGTCAGGCCAGAACTAACCAACCCTAATTCCTAAACTATCTTGCTAGATGAAGCTGACTCTACCCAAGACTGGCCCACCTTCCATGTTTAGTAGCATAAACTATAACTCATAAGCAGCCTCTACCTCATTATAATATTAAAAATTATGCCCATCTTCATAGCAAGGCCGCTGTTTTCTTACATGTGTTCTGTGACTAAGCATGTGATCAATTTGCATTGATTTCAATAATTAGATGATTAGATGCTCTCTAACCTCATCATCTGGAGCCATTGTGCTCATTATAATCTAAAACCTGCCTGTCTTTTGGTACTATAAAACTGTCAGAGTTACTGTTGTTTGAGAGACAGAGTTTTAGGCCAATAGGCCATCTGATCTCCTCTTTCGCACTTAGCAATAAGCTGTTTCTTTCTTTGAAACTCCAGTGTCTCAGAGATTGGTCAGTTGAGTGCATCTGACAGAGAACCCACTGCTTTTGATCAGTATCAAATTAATAAGATTTTTGCAAAGTGACTGGATTTGAAAATTGAAAATAAAAAATAATTTTTTCTTTTCACTAATAATAACACCTAGAAATGGAAGTGTGAAAAGTATTTCATTCAATATACTGGCAAAAAATCCTCAAATATGTTTAACAAGAAAGGTAAAGGACATTTGTATGAAGAAACAGAAAATAAGTCTGAACAAATGAAAGGAAATACCCTATCTTGGATGGGAAGATGTAGTATATTAAAAATGTCAAATCGTGCAAAATTATTTATAAAATTTAGGGTACTTTCAATAGACCCCCAAACAATTTTTAATTGATAAATCATCTCACATTTCATATAGGAAAATAAATGCCCAAGAAACTATAAGAAGACTATGAAAAAGAATAGTTAGGGACACTTTGCTTTTTAGATATCAGTATATTCAACAAACACACTGTTCTAGTTTGCTAGCTGCCGGAATGCAACACACCAGAAACGGATTGGCTTTGAATAAAAGGGGATTTATTTTGTTAGTTCTTCAGAGGAAAGGCAGCTAGCTTTCATCTGAGGTTCTTTCTTATGTGGGAAGGCTCAGGGTAATCTCTGCTGGCCTTTTCTCCAGGCCTCTGGGTTCCAACAACTTTCCCCGGGTTGATTCCTTTCTGCATCTCCAAAGGCCTGGGCTGAGCTGCGAGTGCTGAGATGAGGTATGCTGAGCTGCTTGGGCTGTGCTACGTTGTGCTCTCTCATTTAAGCACCAGCCAATTAAGTCAAACATCATTCATTGCAGCAGGCATGCCTCCTAGCCGACTGCAGATGTAATTAGCAACAGATGAGGTTCACGTATCATTGGCTCATGTCTGCAGCAACAAAACTAGGTGCCTTCACCTGGCCAAGTTGACAACTGAATCTAACTACCACACACACTGTAATACAATCAATATGGTGTTGTCAAAGAATAAACAACTCAGTGGAACAGAATATAGAATCTAGAACTATACCCTAACATTTGTGAAAATTTACTATATGATAAAGGTAGCACTTCAATTCAGTGGGAAATGGATGATTTACTTAATAAATAGTGCTGACACAACTGGCTGTCCATCTGGATAGCCCTATCAGACAAAATATGCAAATATAAATTCCAGATGGCCTGAGGATTTAAATACAAACAATAAAACATTATACATTTAGAAGAAAGTCTAAGAGAAGATATGCAATCTACAGGTAGAAGAGACCTTTGTTACCAATTAAAAAAGACCAAACACCATTATATATACCATCATAGATGACTTTAAATATGTAAAAAAAAAATTTTTTAAGTCAGGAGAAATATAGTAGATTTGGAAAAATATTTTTGTAACATGCATGACATTAAAAAACAAAACAAAACAATGCTGCTTATTTTAGGACTTTGTTGCTTAGGATCCCATTCTAGGTACCAATTTCTGAGTAACTATGGACATATAATGCTGTCAAATAAACCCCTGCCATCTGAAAAAGTAATTATCTATGATATACAAGTTAAGTTAAAAATCACCGAGAAATGAGCAAATGACTTCCCCCAACAATTGATCAAGAATGTGAGTAGATGAGTCACAGAAGAGCCAAATCTAAATGTCCAGCTAATTAATCCATGAAAAGATGCTCAAATTTACCAGTAATCAGGGAAATGCAAATTAAGGCAACAGGGAGGTGTCATTATACACTTCAGATTGGTAAAAGTTAAAAAGAACACCACCTATTTTTGCAGAGTGGGCAAGGACAAGGAGTTTCTCATACACTATTGGTAAAAATATGAATTGTTATAGTCTTTTGGGAAATATCTTAAAAACATTTATGAAAATCTAAGATATATTTTAAATCATCAGTACTAGGATTGGGAATTCCATAGACGTAATAGCACCAAGAGGCATGTGAAATAATTTTTTTTTGCAGTATTATTCATAAATTCAAAATGCAAAACAAAATAAAACTGGAAACGAATTGAGTGGCTTTTATAAGGGACATGGTTGAATTCATTATGATATATCTATGCCAGGTAATATTGCACAGCTAATAAAAAGAAAGTTAAATGGGTTGATCTGGGGAGCAATTGTCATGAAGTACTGAATAGAAAAAGTGAGATTCAGAGAAGTGTATATGGTTGGGGAATTTGGAGTGAGCTGTAGGGTTAAGGAAGGGGGTTGGGTATATAGTGCAAAAATACGTATACAATGCACTAAAATAATGTGTGTGGGTGTATGTGTGTATAGGTATATGTGTAAAAGAAATTGGTAAAAAAAAATCTAGAGTTTTATCTAGGTAAGCTGAATTGTGGGTACTTTGAAATTTAAGATTTAGAGGTACAGTGGGTTCCACTTGAGGAGAAGAACAAGATGTGGCCATGCTCAAGGGAATCAGAAACGAAAGCCTTGGAGGACAGGAGGTAAAGAAAGAAGCTCTGAAGCTGTGGGTCTAGTAGAAGCTGCTCAGGCTGAAGATCTGAATTGAGAGACAGCCTTGAGATTGTGAGCAGATAGAGGGACGCATATAGGGGTCTTTAAGAAACAGAATCAAAGTTATGGCTATTGAATTAGGTATGAGAGAACATTCACTTAAAATGAGAAAAGAATCACAACAAAATTACAAATTTGAAAAGCTGTCAAATACCATAAAAATAGAAAAATCATTCTTCAGCTTCATAATCTCTGATTGCTTCTTCATATACAAGCAATTTCGTAATATCTTTTTCACAGGGAGAATAAAAAGATAACTCAGTTTTTCTCCAACATGCCTGATAAAAACTTGTTTTTAATTTTTGAAAGTTTAGAAACGTTTTTACAGAAATTTTGTAATATCTTTTTCACAGGTAGAATAAAAAGATAACTCAGTTTTTCTCCAACATGGCTGATTGAAATTGTTTTTAATTTTTGATAGTTTAGAAATGTTTCTTTCAGTGTCAAGACTTGTTAGATTAATATTAGGGAATTTTTAAGATTGCTGTCAAATTTGGAAAACCCCTATCAAAGAGAGAAATTCTGTTTTTGGCTAAGCATTGACAGAATCTGAATCCTCTGCTTGTCTTTGTATAGAGCTGATGATTAGGAGACTTTTCCATAGATTAGTTTGTAGCTCTGTACATTTCAAATCGTGTTTCTCCTTCCTACCCACCACACTCCTGACGCAGGGCACCGAAGGACATGTTCACAGTGCAGTATCACCTCGTGTGCTGTGCCTTCGTGTCACTCAGGGACCATAGGAGTATTCCTGGAAGACTTTGCTCCACCAGGACAGCCAGCAATTACATAACTTATGCAGTGGTAAATGGGAGCCACATAAATACATCCTACCTTTCTACTAAACCCAAATGAAGCACGTCCTCAACTCAACTTTCTCTCAGTTGGATTCCCAGAATGCTCATGGCTTGCCTAATGCCACCCCAACGGAGGGGAAATTAGAATGGAAAGGGAGGAATCTCAACCATTTTGGTTAAAATAGCTTACTCTTGCAAATTACAAATTTGTTGCTAGGTCATTGCTAGGTCCCCTCCCAGGTTCTTGGAACTTAAGCTTTCAAGGGGCCCTGGAACTTAAGCTTTATTGGTGCTCCTTCTTTCACTGGCATCCTGCACAGTGTTCTATGGGATAGAGTATTAAGCTCACTCTGAGTGTGTGCATGTGTGTTTATAGCATTTTGTATTTCCTTCCAAAATTTTTTTGCCACCCTACAGCATGGGTCCCATATACGTCAGGCTTGCTTTTCTGGCTTCAAATAAAATTTTTTAAAACCCTGGAATTCCAATACAGAAACATTAAACACTTTGACTGCAGTAATTTTAGAGTCAATGTCCTGAAAATGAGGAATTCCAATGAAATGATACACCACCCAGCATCGTTTCCAGCCCCCTGTACCACCACTGAAGCTTTTCATATATTTTCCTCCTTCATTTTCATATATATTATATTTACCATCAATTTTGTGGCAAGTTGCAGAGCAGGAAGATTGGGTGACATGGCTCTCTGATGAAGAGATCAATCCATAACTGGTCCTTTCCTGCTCTGGGTGAAACGACTTGAGAACACAGCATCTACTCAGGATTCTTTCTTTTAACCCTGGTAGGAACTTCAGTCCTGGTAGCAGTAGCAAAAATAGTGAGCCAAAGATCTGATGAGAAAACCAATCAAGAGGAAGGAAGAAAAACCACAAGAAGTGATTGCGTGGCCACTTGGGGACAATTTTTGATGAGTTTGAATATAAATGCAATTCTGGAAATGTCAAAATGAGGCCTTGGATAAAGAACTCAAATCCCAATTTATCTGTGGGAAAAACATTTTTATTTATTAATAGCCTAGCTTTTATTTTTCATGTTCCTCATAAGATTTTGGTCCCCTGCATATAAGGGTTTAGTGAACTAGTTTTGAAGTATTTCCAATTTTGAAATGTGGAAGACTTATACCTCAGACTAAGGTTTTTACTCTCTGTTCCTCCTTTCCAAGAGATGTAATCATATCTGTCCAAAGACTACACTGCCCAGAAAATAAGTGTGTTTCTGTGTGTGTGTGTGTTGAAGCCAACTCATATCAAACTTTGGAGTACATTGCATTGCAAACACAAATCCATGGTTTTAATGTTACTGGTTTAACCACAATGTAACTGCAATAATGAAAAGCAGAATAGGCAGAAGCCCAGGGCATCTGAGTGTGTTTTTCAGAATGGGTTTAAAAAAGTCAGTGAGGAAGATTAGCCTCATGTACAGAAAGGGTTTGGAAATAAGGGCATCAAGAGCCTTCTGAGAAGAAATGTAAACTAGATGGAGGAACACAAAACTAAAGATGCTGATGAAATGAGATATGTAGCTGTTTCTTAGAAGCAATGGGAGGAATGGGTCAATTCTCTGTTCCCTAGTTGTCAAGATGAAAGTATGAGAGGAAGGGTGATGCAATGCAAAGAACATTAGACTTGGGACTGTGAGGCCCAGATAACACTGTGCCAGGTCCAGTTTATGTGCCTCTCTAGATTTGCTTGGCTCCATCTGCCTCAGGGCCCTGGCTACTTGCTCAATGGAGTAGCCCTGGCTACCACCTTTTTCTCTTCTGTGAATCCTGCCAGCCACCCTCCCGAGAATGAGGGTCCTGCTTCTGCATGGTTCCATTGTGTTCACCAGCCGGAGCTGCAGCAACGTCAGGACCTTCCCAGTCATTCCGTCCCCCTGTCCTGGACTTTTCTACCCTGCCCAGGCTCGGACGAGGTGTTGTGCTGTAGGGGCAGGGAATCTGACCTCCCCAGTGACTGTCCAGAGAGCCAGATAGCACTCCTAGAAGTGTAGGAGGGTTCACCGTGTATGAGGATGGAGGTGGATGTTCCTTTGACCAGCAAGAAATAGGAGATAGGAAAGATCCAGGAGGAAATTTTGTTCCCTTTATCCCCATAGTAGACTATACAGAGATGCAAGAATTCCATATGACTTCTCTGGAGATGTCCTGAATAATGAAGGAACCAACTTTTTTTTTCATAAAACTGTGGCCACCTAAATAATGTACCACCTTTTATTTGCTTTTCTGCCTTCTTTCACTTTCTCCCTTACTTTTCTTGTCCTGGGTTTGTACTCCTTAACCAAGTATTAGCATATAAATTTTACCACAGAGGCTTTGTTTTCTAGGAAATCCAGTCTAAGACAATAAAGTTTTCCCAGCTTTTTATATGTCAAGCTGAGGCTACTAACACTGTCTTTCCAATTGTGAGATTAGGTATGTCTTGAGAGAGCAATGGCATATACTAACTCAAGCCACACTGTGACACTGATACAGATTTTGTATAGAATACTATAAGGATTGTTTATTATTTTAAATATTGTGTCATTAATTTAAATTTGTGGCACTACCAGGGTAGCTTAAAAAGGATAACACAGAGCATGACCAGTTTGGTTATAAACAGTTATGATTTGAGGTAAGAAATTACTCTCAACTTTTAAACTGCTACATTGTACAATAATTTATGTGTTCATTTAGTAATACAAGTCACACTTGATAATAAATATTTTGCAATTAGTTTATTAAGAATTCTGAACTTTTGTGCAGGGGCAGAAAAAGTGTTTTACTTTTCTCAAATTACTGCTATCAAATATATGCTGTTGGGAGGGTGCAAGGATAGTTCTGTGGTAGAATTCTCACCTGACATGTGGGAGACCTGGGTTTGATTCTCAGTCCATGTGCTTCCCAAAAAAACAAACAAACAAAATTCAATAAAGGGTGCTACAATAATGGGATACTCATATGAAAAAATAATGAAATGTGACCTACCATACAGCTTACAAAAAAAAAAACAACACAAGAAATATATGCTGTTGAATCTCCATGTACTGGGTTTATATGGCTTTGTTATACATTATCACAATTTTGGCAGTTAAACAATATGCATTTATTATATCACAATTTCTGTAGGTCAGGAGTCTGGCATGGGTTGACTGGGTTCTCTGTTTAGGATTTTACACTTAAGATGTTGGCCAGTTGGGCTATAATCAGGAGGATTTGGTAAGAATCCACATTCAGGCTCCATTCAGGTTGTTGGTGGAATTCAGATACTTATGTTTGGAGGATTGAGGTCTCTGTTTCCTGACTAAGCCAGGGACTGCTATAATTTTCTAAAGAGTTCTCATAGTTCCTTGCCAGGGGTCTTCTCACAGGTTCTCTCCCAGGGCCTTTTACAACATCACAGCTGGCAGCAGGATTCCTTATGTAGAATCCCCCTCATGCTTCAAATCTTTTTAACTTCCTCTTCTGAGGCTACCAGAGAAAAATCCAATTTTAAAGAGCTTATGTGAATAGATTAGGCCCACTTGGAAAATTCTGTATAATATTTTTAAGGTCAACTTATTAGTAATCTTAATTACATTTGCAAAACTCTTGTAACAAATTCATGGACATATCATATTCATAGGTTCCACCCACACCAAAGGACAGATTATACAATGGCAAGTGTTATTGGGGGCCATTCTTAGACTTCTGCCTACCACATTCTCTTTCCTGTTTGTTTACAGCATCTCAGGCAGATTTCATATCTTTTGTGGTTACTTTCAGGTATAAAAAGTCTGGTGCATTCTAAGCCTCGTTAATTCTTTTATCTCAGTCAGTTTAGAGCTCCACCTTTCTCTTCTCCTATTCCCTCAGCTCAGCCTTGACCAAAGGTCTGATTGACTTGCTGGTGGAGGAGAAGGCAGAGAATTTTCTCTTTCATTCCATTTCTCCTTTCTCTTCTGGGTGTCTTTCTCATCCAAACTGTCAGAGATTAGGGGTAAAATGTTTAGATAAAAGGGGCAAAAGTCTTTTTTTCTTATCTGGCTGTGGTTATATTCTATTTTGGCTATGTTGACTCTCTGGCTATCCCCTGGGAGATAGGTGTTCAAATGCTGGCTCTGTCATGAGTTGTATGTGGAGAATCCTACCATGAAGATTTCCTTGATTTGTAAACTCTGCTCTGGCTTGAGCTTTCCTAACTCTACTGTTTTAGTTTGCTAAAGCTGTTGAAATGCAATACACCAGAAATGGGTTAGATTTTATAATGGGGATTTATTAACTTACAGTTTACAATTCTGAGGCCATGAAAATGTCCAAATCAAGTTGTCAATGGGATGTTACCTTCTTCCTGAAGAAAAGTTGCTGGTGATCCAGGACTCCTCTTTCACATAGGAAGGCGCATGGTACATCTGCTGGTCTATCCCTTCTCTTTCAGTGTTTCAGTTTGCTAAAAGCTGCTGGAATGCAACATATTGGAAATGGATTGCTTTTATAAAGGAGATTTATTAAGTCACAAGTTACAGTTCTAAGAATGTGAAAATGCCCAAATTAAGGCACCAACAAGAGGATATTTTCATCAAGAAAGGCCGATCAAGCCCAGCGTTTCTCTGTCATGGGAAGGCACATGGCAACATCTGCTGTCCTTCTTTCCAGGCTTCTGGTTTTAAACAACTCTCTCAGCATCTCCAAACATCTGTGTCTGAGCTTTCCCCAAGGTGTTCCCCTCTTATAGGAATTCATTAAGCAAACTAAGGCCCACTTTGTGTGGGTGGGGTCACATCTACAAGGAAACAAACTAATAGAGAGGTCTCACCTACAATTGAGTGGGTCACATCTCCATAGAAACAACCTAATCAAAAGGTCCCACCCACAATAAGTCTGTACCCACAATATTGGATTAAAAGAGCATAACTTTTCTGGGGTACATATTTCAAATCAGCACACTCAACTTTTGTTGCTTCCAACATCTGGCTTCAATGGCTTCCTCTCTGAGCTTCTGTGTGTTTCTCTTTTCTAGCTTCCATCTTAGCTTCTGTGTGTGCCTTTCCTCTGTCTTCTGTCTCTTTTAGCTTCTGTGTCTTTCTCTGTCTAAGGTTCTCTGGGGCTTTTCTGTGTCTTCTCCCTGTCCTTTATCCTCTTATAAAGGACTCCAGTAAGAGGATTGAGATCCCCCTAAATGAGGTAGATCACATCTAACTTAAGATCCTACCTACCAAAAGATCCTACTAACAATGGGTACACACAGGAATAGACTATCTTCAAGAACATGCTTTTCTGGGGTATATACAACATCAAACTATGACCCATACCTCAATGCCTACCCAGGCACTCTGCCTCTCATCAACTAACTTATGGGTTCACCACTAGTGGTTTGCACCTATTGGGTGGGTACAAACAATGCCACAAATATATTCTTCAGTATCCTCTTGACCCATGGGAAAGTCATGCCAACTAATGGAAGGGTGGATCCCTGTTCTTCTCTGGTCTCCCATATCTTTGAAATTCTCTTTTTCTGCTGATTTTATTCAAGGCAAATCAATAAGCCTACTACATAAGCAGATTCTCAACTGGAGAATGAGATGCCAATCCACTCTTTGTTTGCTAACACCCTCAATCTCTGTGAATGCTTCCATTAGTGGACTCTGCAGGTGGGTAAGTAGATGGGGAAGTTCCCCAATGTTCGTCCAGATTCTCAGAGATGAAAATGCTGAGATGGGATTAGATGAACAGGAGATTTATGGAGGGGACATTATTGTAAGGGAAATGGATAGGGACTGGAGGAGGTTGGGAGAGCCAGACTGCGACACTGAGCTGACTTCTGTGGGGGTGATGGGGAAGAAAATAAGGAAGGTTCTAGATTGCAATGCAGTTCTAAGAAAGTTTCATCAAGGAACTCAGCGCTGGGTCTGCTACACTAGTCATTGGCAATAAGCTGCGAGTGGGAAGTGTGATGTTGGATCAAATGCAGCGGTAGTTTTCACTGCATGGCAGCTGGAACTGTTAGCTATGTTGCCTGAAGTGGGAGATGAGAGGCACATTTTCATGACTACCACAACCCTTCTCTTGCAATTCTTTAGAGCCTACAGTTGTATGCTGTATAAACTGAGAAGGGGAGCTGAGCCAGTTCAGCCACCTCTCTTAAGAGGCTGCCCTTCCCTCCCCACTTGCCCAGTTGTTTTTAGCTTTTTTCAGAATGTGTTATACCAATTTTTTTTTAGTCTCTTTAAGTTTCATAGCCAATTTTCAAAGCAACGCGAAAAGTTCTTCTCATCCTCTATATCTTTCTATAAAAGATCAAACAGAATGAAGTCCCTTCCATTATTTCCAGATAGTTTAGTTCATTTAAATGAGAACCTCTAGCATGCTCTTATTAAAAATCTACAGGATGAGGGTGCAAAGGTAGTTAGGTGATAAAATTCTTGCCTGCCATGTGGGAGACCTGGGTTCGAGTCCCAGCACATGCACTAACCAAACAAACAAGCACACAAATGAAAAACCAAACAAACAAAAAAATTCAACAAATGGTGCTGCAAGAAGGGGATACTCACATGGAAAAAGAATGAAATGTGACCCCTAACATACAGCATACAAAAAAAAACAAAAACAAAAACAAAACCTTATAGGGTGGCCTTTATTTCTTTTATTCTTTAAAAACATTTCTTCCAGTATAAAAAGGCTATATTTTCTTTAAAGAAAAATTGGAAATACTAGAAAGAAGTAGACAAAAAGCTATACAGTGGTCCATAAGCCCCAAATAACAAACATTAATATTGTAATATTTTGAATATTTCCTTTCAGGCCTTGGTTTTCACTATGATTTTGTATTGTTTCCCCATCTCCCCAACAATATAGCGTACCTTTTACTTTTTTTTTCTTTATAAGAATGGTAAAGTCTAAATTAGCAACCTTTTTAAAATTACTTCTTTTTTTTATTGAGATATATCTTTACATGCCATATAATCATCCAAAGTGTACTATCAGTGGTTCATAGTATCAAAATATAGATATGGGGCGGCTGCCGTGGCTCAGCAGGCAGAGCTCCGACCTGCCGTGCTGGAGGTCTGGAGTTCGATCCCTGGTGCCTCCTGCCCATATGCAAATTAAAAAATATATATATATAGGTATGCATTCATCATTACAATCTATTTTTTGGACATTTTCATTATTCCAAAAAATTTTTTTAAATTAAGAATAAAAATAAAAGTAAAAAAGAGCACGCAAAACACCCCTTCCCCTCACTTCCCTTGTCATTCATTTATTTTTTTGTCCTTTTTTCCTTACTCATCTGTCCATGCATTAGATAAAGGGAGTATCAGTCACAAGGTTTTCGAAATTACACAGGCATACTTTAAAAGCAGTCATCTTCAAGAATCAAGACTACTGGATTACAGTTCAGCAATTTTAAGTATTTCCTTGTGGCTACTCCAATACACCAAAAACTGAAAAGGGATATCTATATATTGTGTAAGAATAACCTCCAGAACGACCTCTTGACTCTGAAATCTCTCAGTCACTGAAACTTTATTTTGTCTCATTTCTCTTACCCCTTTTGGTCAAGAAGGTTTTCTCAATCCTATGATGCCAGGTCCTGACTCATCCCAGGAGTTCTGTCCCACGTTGCCAGGGAGATGAGTCATGTCCCATGTAGTGGGGAGGGCATTGAGTTCACCTGCCGAGTTGGCTTA